>SNQJ01S0040174.1:18592-32302 GCA_010110895.2 Picea sitchensis
GGAAAGAGATAATGAAGGATAGAAAGGTGGGTGGAAGGTAGGAAAAGGAAAGAGGGGAATGGTGACAATGAGGGAGTGAGAGAGAGAGGGATGTGGGTGTTATCACTGAAATTTTTCCTGCAACATTGCATGTAAATGGTTACAGAAACACAACATCTCCAAACACCTATTATTTGATCTGCAACACCAAAAGATCATTTCCAAGAGGAAAAATCTATACAATTGGTCAAAAAATTGACATGTGTTGAAACACTAAAGGAAGCATGTGCATAGTGCATGGGCCAAAGAAGCCAGTAGAGTGCACAATGTTCCATATGCACGACTGTGCATGAGAAAATCTCCGCACTCCTATGAAAAATGAATTTATGGTTTTTATCGGCCCCTCACCAACTTCTAGAATAGCTCCCAACTTGATTTGACCCTCAAATCAGAGCTGAATCTGAATGGGGGGCTTGTCAAAGAACTAAGCATGCCCTAAAGTTCCCCTTGTCCACACTAAGAACTAGTTGGATATTTCCTCAGAGACATACTATAAATGGAGTCCATGGGTGCACTAAGAATTTAAGAATCTCATTGTATTGTTATGTTGCCTCTATTCTCGCTCAAGAAAACTCTTCTTGGGGCATTCTGGAAACATCTCAATAAGCTATTCACCTCACCTCTTGAGGGAATAGGCTTGGATTTCTTCACCATTTTCTTTCTAGTTTATCATTGTAAGAAGAGATCTCAAATAGGGGACTCAAGAGCCCTACCAAGGAGAAAGAGGGGATCCATAATTCCTCATTTCTCTACAGAGTTTTCCAAATAATATAGTTATCCATTGGTGGTATAATCATTGGTCATTTGGTTGATTGATTTTGGTTCAAAGTTTTTTATGCATTTTAGTTTTATTTCCTTAGTTATTTCCTTAATTGTTTCTAGTTTAGTTATTTGTTTATTTCATGTTCTTGGATTATTTAGTTCATACACTAACCTCTGTCTTGTCTAGCAAGCCCAACTAAACTTGTAAGTGCCCTTGTTTTTCTCACCCAAGTGATGAAATAGACACAAAAGATTGGCGACCATACTGGGGATAAGGTATCAATTTCCTCCCTATTTGGGTTGTTTTTGCACTTCTTTTTGACCCATTTTCATAGTAGGGATCATAATTGGCCTAGCCTTACCTTCCAAGAGATAATTTTGGAGCTGGAGGAGGAGAATTCCACTTAAAATCCCCCCACCCCCGCCCGATGCGTATCAGAACGTGTGCGGGTATTTTAGCCCACAAATGTGCATTATGAGCATTGTGCACCCACACCACTTATGTTCTCTATGAATTCTACACACAGTGCACGAAAAGGTATTATGTTCTTTGTGCATTGTGCACCCACTACACCTCTGTCTGAACTGTAACCCACGCATATGTCCAAAATTCCAAAATTGTAACAACTTTTGTGATAATTTGAAGGCTCCTAGCCTTCAAAAATATTGTTATTATGCAATTTGTAAATGCACCACACTTAGATTCCCTTCCCATGTGAAGGGTTAGTCAAAACATAGGCACTTAGGGGGTTAAAAAGAACCATATTTCTCCATTTTTTCTTTGAGTTTCCACATGGATGGCTTGTTTTAATTGTAAAAGTTAAGTTGATATTCTTTACTATCACATATAAAAACATTTTCATTGGGACCAAAAATCAAAATTTAATAATTGAGTATGCTCTTATCTCGCACCATAGAGAGATCTTAAGAATACAAAAAATTGATTAAGGGGACATTTCATCTCCCTTAACAAAATATTTAGGAGAGGACAAAGCCCCCCTAGGGATCCTCTTAGTTTATTTTCAAAACATCTCAAATTTGTAAGGGCCCATACATGCCCACATGTTTCAAAGTTAGGATAGTTTTCAAAATTACTTTCTTAGTTTACATCACTGGGGAAGATTAAAGATCAAAGTAATGGGACCATAAATGCCCACATTCTTTCAATCTAGGATAGTTTTTCAAATATTTCTTAGAGTAAATCACATTAGGAAGTTTAAAGGATTGGTAATGACCCATATGTCCACATGCTAGTTCTTTAGGGACTTTAAAATTCTGCAAGATTGTACCAATGGCATCTAGTAAAATAGGTAATAAAGATTTGTAAGCACCATAGGAAGTCCACATGTTGCAAATTGACACCTAACCTATTTAAAATTTGTCACATTTGTTCACTTTCTCAAACACAAAGTCACTCCTCACACACATAAATTCATCTTGAATTGTGGAGGTTGAAGTAGGTTCCCTCCAAAGGGATTATGAAACATCCCACTATTTATTGAAGAAATTATCCACACCCACTTAATTCCAATGAGATTGGTTCACACCCCCAATCTCTCAACCAGCCACATCTAAATTTTTTCTAAAAGCTCACTAATTTTTCGTCCACAGGAGGTGCAATTTTATTTTTATTTATTCTAGGTAGGATCTCGGTGGTAGGCATCCAAATAACCCCACATTATTTGGTTCTCACATATTCAAACATTAGAAGTTTTCAAATAGGGAACTTTAAAATCCCCCAAGTCAAGTGTTCCTAACACCATAAGGCAGGAAGATACCCATGAAGGGTCAAAGGCCAAGGTCTAGTTGTTCTATGCATCCCCCCTTGAGTCACTCAACTCTTGGAATGGATCCAACCCATGACCCATTTCTGAGGCTGAAAATATAAATGATGCACTTTGACCAAGGTACATAGTGGCACTTTGATCATATTTTGTGTGGCTATTGGGAAATATCACCAGCTCTTTTGGGATATGCACCCTCTACCCCTCATTATAACTGATTGTTTCATCCTTCACTAGTTCCTCTTTCGGTGGCTTCATACCCCACTATTGAGTGCTATTGGAAGGTCCAGTGCTATTTGAGAGGAAGGACATTACGTCTTTTTAGGAAATGATAAATTGTTTTTGTTCTCCCACAGGGACAAAATCCATCTACCCACATGTATGCTTTTTTTCAATTGATTTGTGTATGATCCTCATTTGACTATATGTGATTGTGTGATATATTGTGAAGGTCCAAAGTATACAAAACTCTTGTTCATTTATTTCTCTCATCACAATTTTCACACATTTACTTTGCTAGTCAGACATCATAGGGGACCCACAGAATCCCCATCATTCCAGATGCTTGCAAAATCTCCCTCCTATCCTAGGAGGAGTTCCTATTCTCTCCAACTCACCAAATCAACCATCTCACACCCATGTGAGTGATACTATTTCGGGATCATATTTACTTGGGTCCAATTCCCAAAGCCAACCATCCACTATCTCTCCTTAACAAAGATGCGAGGGATAAAATTCTTCTCAAGGGATATGTAAAACCCGATCAAACCCCCCCCCCAAGGTTCAGGTCCACTACCTTCTCACACCATGGCTAGAAATAATCCTCCACCTCCACCGAACATGACATATTTGGCATTCCTCAACATACCTGATTTGAGTAAATTCATGAATGAACCTATATTGCATGACCCCACATGGCCCAATATTCCTACCAAACTAACTTCAAACATTCCCAAGTTTGAAGGAAAATCAGGGGAATATCATGCTAACCATGTCATGACCTTCCACTTATGGTTCTCTTAAAACATAATCATGGATGAGTCTGTTCATTTAAGGTTATTGCAACACACACTCATAGGTCCATCATCCAAATGGTATGTGGATGAAAAATCAGGGTCCCATGTGACTTTTGAATCCTTGGCCAAAACATTTTTGACCTCCTTTAAACTACCAGTTCATCATGACAATGGTCTAGAACTACTCTCTGAGTTTAAAAAAACCTCATCCATGCATATCATTGACCACATTCACGAATGGCATCGATGACGTAGTTTATGCAAAGAAGAAAACACCAAAGAACAATGCCTCGACTGGTTTCTCCTATCACTCGTCTCTATCCATGCCAAATATGTGGCCTCCACCTTCCCCCAAACTGAAGAGGAAGTCATTAGCAAGGCTCAATAGTATGAACTCATTTATGCTCAGTCATATTACTTATACAAAGTAATACCTAACACCTCGAGACCTGTACAATTCGGCCATGACAAACTTGGGAAGTCTCACACAATGGATGGTTTTATTGGTACCAAAACACACCACAAACTATATGTCCAACCACCACCTATGTATGGTACACCACAATATCTGCCTATATATGGAGGTCCATCTTATTACCCTCATCCCTTTTACCAACAATCATATCCCATTGTTCCCCATCAGTCATTGGGGGCACCCCCACTGGTAACCATGTTGTATCTGGTCTCTCAATCTAGTATGGGTCCACCCCCAACCCCTGGATATAACCCTAGAAGTAGTGGAAGTACCTCTACTTCCTATACTCCATATGGATCCTATCCGTAGAACAATCCATATTTCGCATTTCCTGGTCCTCCCCAGCTGGTTAATCCTCCACCGGGATAACCACGTGATGACGTCAATAATGTTTATCCCTTTCCCATTTAACAGGTTCATACATTTGAAGAGTTTAATACTACCGATTTGACTCATAATAATAAAAGAAAAAACTGAAACAATGACAATCCTGGACTAGGAGGGAATGACCCCCACAACCATCCTATTGGGGGAATCCAATACCAAGACCCTAAAGGGGGAACCAATAACAATTAACCATGACAAGGGAAGGGAAAGAATCTTCAGAATAACTTCCCTTACACTATATTTAGTGAGCATGGACATTATACTCATCATTTCCCCCAAATTCCTGATCTCCAACGGATGAGGGAATCCATGAACTCAAAGGGATNGTAGGCCCCACAATAGTATTTGAAACCATTGCCTCTGACTGTTTTTAAAAACCCCATACCATACCAAGGTGTGATTAACACCCAAATAGTGATCAACCCTTCCCCACCACAAATGGGGAAATGTCTAAACCCGGGTGCCACTCAACTCGGGAATCTGGTTGATAGCAATGTCCTCCTCACCAATGAAGAAATTCTTCTGCAAACCCGCAACTATCAATACAATATGCCTCCTAAATCTACCCCAACCACCTCAGAAACATTTCTAGCTACTGCAGGACAACCATTGATGATTCCACATCCTAACATGAAACCCATTCCCCACATACCATGTATGTCTTTACAATGAAATGTGCATAACCCTCATGCTAGGGATGCTCATAATTATAGTATGGTTGATGACTTTTCCCAGTCTCCCACAACCATGTCTGTGTTGGAGGTCCTCCAAACCTTTCCATCAAAATACAAATCCTTGCTTTCTGCCTTGGGGGTAGTCGAACCAGCTGACACACAGCTGATCACATTTGATTCAGATAGAAAAGAAGCATGTCTTCCCTCCTAAGTAGCCTTCCAAATACCAGTTAATATCTAGAACACCACATTTTATTGGTGTATCATTGATGAAGATGCATCCACATGCATCATGTCTAAACATGTATGAAAAAAAATTGGCTCCCCTAAGCTAGTACCCTCTGCCATAACCCTTCGAGCTTATGACGATCGACTAACATCTTCCACAGGGATTTGTCAAAATGTCCCCATAGAAATTGGAGGAAAAACCATATTCATTGACATTGAAGTTATCGATGCCAAGATTGATTATAATATCTTGTTCAGAGGAAACTAAATGTATTCTATGAAGGTGACCACCTCTTCTATATTTTGTACAATGATGTTCCCCCATAATGGAAAGATCGTCACCATCGACTAGCTTACACATTACGAGCCTAACCATTCCGATAACATCGATAACATCCTCCCCCTTGTCCATGTTATTTCGGATGATTTTCCTTTTGTCAACATTGGCCTTGGATTATTCCAATACCCATCCATGTTGGGAACTTATCAGGGAGACCCACCGTTCCTAAACCCATATTTTTCAGTACAAGTGTGTGTAGTTTCCTCTAAAGGAATAGATATCAGAGAAAAGACTCATATCACTAAGTCCCTCCCCATATAAAAGTTCAACCAGTTGAAGAAATACTACCTAAAGAGTTATTTGAGAGTGGAACCACACCACTTATCATGGATCTTCCCCCCCTCTAGGGGAAAATCCCGGTTTGGGAGATAGTCCCCGAGGCCATTTCCCAAATTCCCTTTTTATACCCCCCACCTAGAGTCGAAGCATTCCAGGTAGCTGCAATGATTTCCATTCTGAACATGGTACTCACCATCCTTGTATGGTAACTACATCCACCCAATATGGTTCCTCAACCATCCCTTCCTCCTCAGTCAGAGGGAATCACGATGCAAATCCTAGTTCTAACTCTGGCTATGCCACCCTCACCCCCAATTGCCATCACCACTGCTACGACTAGGGATAGATGGATAAAAAAAGAGCCCATCGCTCCACTACCTCACCAAATTCAACTCCATTGTGCCTTATGTGAAATAAAAGTACACCCCACTCAAAAATTTCCTTCTCTTCCTGAGCTACGTAGTTTTATCCAACTTCCTCAAGCACCCCTTTTCCCTGCCACTCCACCAAGTGAATCTCACGCTACTATAGACTCCTCAACCAAACTCAAACAAAATATATGAACCAATTTTTCTTGTGCCATCTGTGTAGAATATGGGAATTACACTCATCATTTCCCATCTATCCCTCAATAATATTTCTAACTTGTTCTTCTATTATGGCTTCGACCACCATTTTTATTTCTGGTACTTCCTTATATAATTTTTGTTCTTGAACTTTATGCACTAATTTCTTGGCTTCTTCCTTTTCCTTCCTTATTTCTTCAACCTTTTCCTATGCTTCATTATTTTCCTAATATGATTTCTCATCTTTCTCTTTTGCTTTGATATTTCCTTGTGTGGCTTTCTTTTCCTTCTCTTTGGCTTCCAACTTCTCCCTCCTGGATTCCTCTTCCTCACTGTCTTCTTTTATTTTTTCTTTTTCTACGAGTTGCACTCGTTGTTCTACTATGCACTTGTCATGTAGCACCATGTTGTATTTTTTTGTAGTTCCTCTTTCTTTCCCTCCAGCTTTTCTATTTTTTTGTTTGTAGTATATGCACGAAGGAATAATTATTGCATAATCCATGTATGTAAGCTCTGTATTAGTTCTATACTCATCTGGGATACGACTAAGTCCATGTGATTGAGTCCCTGTAATTGTTCTTGATTTTTAGGGTTGGGTAGCCCGAATATTCATACTGGCACTTTGATTACTCTGTGTGGTGTTATTTCCTGAACCAACTCTGCAGTTTGTATGACTTCTGTCAGACTTGCTTGGCTTGTGCCTAGTTTGTGCGTAGGTGTTAATTGCATCGTCTCCAGGATATTTTGTATTACCCATATTTGTTCTTTTTTTCCTTCCTGCTTCTTAGTAAATTCCTTGATTACCCTTTATTTTGACGTATGTTGTGTCCTACTTCTTTCTACATCCATCATTTTTTGGAGTTCTACCAACTAATCCTACATCTCTTTGTGGTCTTATTTTTGCTTCTTAGTTGCTTTGTCCCAAATATATTCTACGATTTTTTCCATTTGTTGGCCAATTCTTTCCATATATCCTTTGGTTAATATATAGAAAGAAGGTGGTGGTATGTGTTCCTTAGTTTTCTTGTGTTCTCTCCCTGCTTTTGTTTCTCTTGTGTTATTTCTTTTCATGCATGTTCTTGCTCCTATTGGTGGATATTTTCCTTGTGTATCCCATAGCTCTTCAATTTTTTTCTCTCATTCCTCATCTTCATATCATCGGTCTGCCCTATATTCTAGGTTCTTTCTCTCCTCCCCGTAGGTCTTACCCTATCCCTCTGCACCCTTTTCCATCTCCTTGTACCCACTGGTGAGTTTTAAGCCCACTTCCTCTATTGTCATCATGTATCTCATTTGCGTCCATTATTGTGTTGTGTCCCTCATGGCTTGTACATACATATGGTGCATGTCAGCTCTAAACCACATGATGCCTTCGTATGTTGTTACTGTATGCTGGAATGTGTGGTGTGTGTTTCACTATCCACATGATGTAGTCTAAGTAGGTAGAGAATAACTTGTTCATTTTGATTTGTCTCCTCTTCAGTGTTGTATGCCATACGTTGGTATACTTGTGAGCTAAGGTGTGACTCTCTGATGTGTTCATGGACTAGTAATATCCTGGTTCTTTCCATTTGAATAATGCAACCAATATTAAAACCAGACATAATGGAAAGCGATGCCCTTTTCCTGGGCCTCTGTGAAATCTTGTAAGAACTGGTTCCTAAGAAAATTGGCCAGGTTCATTTGAATCCCTTCTACACATTTGTCTGTGGTGGAAATTACTTTGGTCGGTACCTCGTATCTATGGTATTTGTGCACTAGTTTGCATGCCAGTAAATTTGCTGCAAACCTTACCTTTTTATTACTGATAGGTTGGACATATAGTCCCCTCTTTCCCCTTACTGTTCTGAATTTTTCTTTCATTTCCTCTAAAAGTGCTCGTTCTCCCACCTTGGAGAATAAAGTGCTTGGATATTCTCCTTTTTAGGGTAGTCCTATGATTTTTGAAATCAAAGAGGTGATAATATCTATTGGTTGGTCGATCCATAGTTTACCATCGTTAACATTACTAAGAAACATCTTCACACGTGCATTGATTTCTGTACTTCACCCAAAATGTGGGATTTCTGACAGACTCAATATTCATGTTGTTTCTAGTCTCGATTCCCATTACTATGGATCGAGTACAATTTATCCTATTTCTTTCACTATCGTGGTGCATAGGTACTAGTCCCTTACCAACTTTGGGAACTTTTGTGCATCTGTAATGTCTTGGTCCATATGCTTTAGGTTGAAATTTTTTCCCAGTAACTCTTCATCGCTACTCACACCATCCGATACTGGTGCCATCAACAATGGATACTTCACATTGGCTTGAATCTATACATGTGGTGCATGACTCCTTCATGGTGGTATATAATATTTGTGAAAGTTTTCATGTGGTGTTGGAGTCGAGACTCAGACCACTTCGTCGACCTCTAGTATTTCCATTGGTTTCTTTGTTGGTTTCCTTGTTTTTTCTTATGGACCTCCCAATTTAGGTGGTGTCATTCCTTATATATGACCAGTTCTAAGATTTGTGCAGTCCTTCCTTGTGGAACTCATAATTTGGATCTGGTTATCTTAACTCTTTTCTCCTAGTCATTCTAGTTTGATTCTTTGTCTTCTCCTGCTTGCATGAAACAATAATGTCTCTTACTTGACTTGATGTGGGTCTCATGCCTTCGTTCCGACTAGGCATGTCTCATCCAACCTTAATTGTTGTTCCTATTCCAACATTGTTAGGCCATAAAATTGTATTAATGCAGTTTTTCTTATTGAATTCATCCCCTAAATCCCATCCTGTCTTGCAAATGTCTCTTGGTTTTCGATTTCTATTGTCATTTATATTGGCCCGACTGTGGATTTATGACTTGTCATTACTGCTAACCTTTGGTTCAATCCATTTTATATTCTTAATGGTATTATCTTTTCCAGACTATGTGATCTACTATTCCATTACTCTTCCTCCGATATAATATTAGTACCCAATCCAATAAGCCCCTCTTCCAATTAGAAAAAACTCCTCTTTGGCATCCTTCGGATGGTCCTGCTTCATGCCTCATTGTTAATTTTAAACGAGGGCCTCCCCTTGGTCCTGAAAAACTTATTAATATCCTTCCTGGCCTTTGAGGTCATTTTCTTAAAAGTGCACCCCTAGAGGCACTTGCGATGAGTTATTTTATACACGTCTCTGATTTCTCGTGCGTGCTAGGTTTACTTGATTTATCCCTTCCTACCAAGCCTTAATTTTTTCGTTCTCTCTATTATTTTCTGTATTTGGTCACCCTATAACATGTGTGAATATATTGGTTTCTTTGTGTCCATTTCCCCCAGTGTCATCCTTCCATTTGTTGTGATTTTTTTCTTGAAAAATCCACCACAGATGAACCTTCAATCGATAATTATGCTTGTTTGGTGCATGTCTTCCCCACTATTTGTGATGCCATCACTCTCTACAACAATTTTTTTTTACCACCTTTTCTCTTAGTGGGTAATCTTTTTTTGTTCTCATATCTCAAGGGTTGTTGGCCCCTTTAGTGAATTTTCTCCTTTTTAATAGATTCTAGTTGTAGTCTTGGCCTTCACATGCTAATCTATAGTCTTATCGAGTTGTACTACTCATATAGGTTGTCATACATGAAAATCATTTGACATGTTGTGGCATGATTCTACCAAGTCTGTAAATGTTTTTTCACTCCTTCACTGATAGCGAACCACCATCATAGTGGTTTTGCCATGCTTTGGGTAGTACGTTCATTTATTTTTAATGATATCGGTTGTCCTTGGTTCCCTCATCGTACGAGGTCATTATGTGTTCTTTTAACTTATGCTAGCTCCATTGCATTTTCGTACATATTTTCCATTTATGGCAACAAGTAGTCCGCTTAATGTATGATGCCATGTCATGATGATATATCTCTCTTTTTTTTATTGCGTTTTTCATCCTTCCTTGCACAGGTATTCTATTTCTTCTCTCCTTTTGCGTAGGTAGTCTATTTCTTCTCTCCTGTTGTGTAGGTAGTCTCTTTCTTCTCTCCTTTTGTCTTGTTCTATCTCCTTTTCTTATGGGACTACATTATCAGTTGGGTCTGTCCTATCCTATGTCATCATGGGGCTTGTCCTTAATCATATGTAACTATTTTTACCTTCTTATGTACTTGAAAATTATCACATTGCATCGCAGGGTGTCCCAGCTACCGCCTCCTTAACCATTTTTGCGTCGGGTTTCCCTGGTTGGCACAATTTCCCCTACCTGCACAGTTTCAATTTTCATTCTATCTTCATGTGGTCTTTGTATTTCTAGTTTAGCATCAGGATTAAGATGAATTCCCATTTCTCCTATCTCGCCAGCTATCCCCTTCATTTCTGATAAATTACTTGGGAATAAGTCCTAGTACTCGCATAGTAATTCAACTATTTTTTCGACGGTTTCATCATCCAATAGTCTCCTATCTACGCCAACTTTGGATTTTATTATATTCCAATATTAACTTTACATGTCTTGACTAGTTGTGCATATGTTGTGGATTTGAGCTCTAGGTCCTCTGTTTCCTGTACTTGAACATTATGGGGATCTTCATTGTCCTGATTCTATTGGATCACATTATAGCATTAAATTAATATATTGAATATCAAAGTAGAATTATGTGTGTTTCATATTAGTATTACTTATGTTTGTTCTTCCTCATTTCCTATCGATCTTACTTCCATCTGTTATGTGTTAAATATTTTGTGTTTGATTGCTTGGAGTGTTGTATATATCGAGGGCGAATTATGATGGAATGTAAATGTTGCTTTGACTCTTTGAGTTATGTAAATCCACTATGTTGTGTCTCTGTGCACTTCCATTTATAAATACCATTTTTTTGGTATTGTCGCAAGAGTATGAATGAACATGTGCATCCATTCCTCCTTTGGATCTGTATTCCACTGGTTTTCACACTACACAATATGATTTGTTGGGTTTCCTTCTCCAGTATATTTTTGTGTCTTGTCTCCTTCTACAGTATTAAATCTTATCTGGATTAGTTTCCTACATTTTTTCTAGTCTTCGATCCTTCCTTTGTGTGTTTCCTACCACCTGGATGGCGTAGCTTTTGACACTGCATCTAGTGCTAGAAATCTTGATTTCTCTCATTCTTGTGCCTCAAATTTAGGTATGAATATTGCTATATCTGTCGAGTCATCATACTTGGGAATGTTTCATTATTATGTTCCAATCCACCGTAATGACCTTGTCATGCGTGCACATCGTTGTGTTGAGAATTCATGCCTCCTCTACTTCTAGTTCCCCATCCTTGCTTTTGAGTCTGATATACATGAACTGTTGCTTCTCCAACTCTTTGTTCCATCTGTGGTGGATTTAACATAATCATCCATTCTTGCAGACTTAGGGATGATTTTAGGGGCTAAATTTCACTCATGAGCTAATTTTCCATGTTTTTTCCAAAAACGAGATTCGCTATTTTAAAAATGATTTGCCCAAATTCTATAGGATACAATTATTTTACCTTAAAAATTGCCAAAATTTTATAAAATCTATATAAAATATTTGGAAATTTGAATATTTTTACAAAAATATCACCAAACATTTATAGTTGACACGTGAAGGATTAGTAAGATTTGCCAAGGTTTCTACATTTTAAAATAAATTCCCATCCTTAAAATCATCCCTGCTTCTAGTCATGTTCTACAACTGATCAATTTCATTGCCCCACACTAGTTCTATGTACCATATTCCATCTTTTAGGTCTAAGGGCATAGTTACTTTCAAGTCTCTGACCTCAAATATCATCTCGCACCTTTTAAATTTGATAATAGGTTGGTTATCAAATTCCCATTCTAGTCCCATTAGTGCTAGATATGGTTGGATGTCATCCACAATATTGATAACTTGAAATCTTTGACACTGCACACTCCATGTATATTCACCGATATTCCTATTAGTATACTGAAGGGAACTATTTTCTATTGATTTGATATTCTTAATTGGATGGGTGACCATGATAAATTTGGTTTCCCCATCATCTCTCATGTCTTCTTAGGAAGCACATTCACATCGGACCTTAATTCCAAGATCACATTATCTATGTCATATTCTCTAATTTGCGTGTTGAATCTGAATTCTTCATTGGTTCACTTTTTGTGTATTAGTTGGTTCACTACTTTCATTTCAGTAGGTATTTCCTTTCTTTGATAGAAGTGATCAATCATAGAGAATAATGTATGTAGTTCCTTTCCATCTTAGACTAGTTCAAGGAAACTTTGCAAAAACTTTCCTTAGGTGTTTACCTTCTCCAGTGATTCTTTAGTCATGATTTGGTCCTTAGTGGGATGAATATCCCCCATAGGTGGTGTATATAATGTGGAATCTATATAGTCTTTTTGCATGGGTTCTTTTCTTTCTTATTTGTAGGTTTGTTTCTCTTATTGTGGTTAAAATGTTTGTTTAGGTGATTTTGATTTCTTTTCCCACTTCTCCACTGATTTCTTTGTGTTGGTTGCATCCATCCTTGTTTTGGTTCCTCTATATGTAAGGACCACTCTTTTTGTTCCTTTGTCTCGTATATTACTGGATATATTTTGAATATTCAGGTTCTGGTTCTGATTCCCTCTAGCTTGCCATTTTTCCAGCAATTGTGGAAAATCCTATGTCACATGTTCTAACACTCGATAATAAGTACATGTTGTGTAGGGATTTGGGAAACCCCTTGCTAATTTTCTTGGTTGGTTATAATTATAACATACTATGGGCCCTCTTCCTCCTTTCCCCCTATGAAATCATCCTTGGTTTCGTTTATTGAATCCTCTTGGAGTATTATATTTCCCTCCTCCTTATGTCACAACATTCTCCTTCTAAATCCTATACATGTTTGTCGTGCACTGTCTCAATAGATCAAATGCATGACAATCCTTGTCTTCATGGCCCATTGATTTGAAAAATCTATAGAATAAGCTTCTTGGGGTATGTTGATATTTTTTTAGTAGATGGTAGTCATGGGGGTTATGTCCCCACTTCTTTCATATCTCATAATATCCTCCACCTGGTAGTGGGTTTGGTGCTCTAACTTCTAAGTATTGTGTAAAGGATGGACATTAATCCTTGTGGTGAGAGAGGGAGAGAGAAAGAGAGGGGTCAAGGGAAGAGAGAGATAAGGGGGGGATAGAGGGCATGAGAG
>SNQJ01S0040174.1:34327-62520 GCA_010110895.2 Picea sitchensis
GAGGGAGAGGGAGAAGGTGGGATAAATATGGTGGGAGGAGAGAGAGAGAGAGAATGTAGGGAGGCATGGAGAGGGCGATACAAGGGGGGAGGGGCATAGGGAGAGAGAGAGGGAAGATAGGGCAAGAGAGAGGGAGAGTTCGAATGGAGAGAAAGGGAGGAAGGGTGCTGAAAGTGGGGGGAAGGGGAAGCGCTATAAAGAAGCCCAAGATTTTCGAATTCATCCAATAATATGAAAGGGGAAAGTGAGTCGATAAATTTATGATGGGTACCCTCGTATACAAACAGGGTCCCATCATTAGATATGATGAAGAAATTCTTACACTGTAGAAAATGAAATCAATGAAAACAACAGAGAGGTTACATAACCAGACCCCAAGAATTCAGAATATATCTTGCAGTGTTATTAACATAAGGGTATATAATTTTAATATCATTCGGAAAAAGGATACATTTTTTGTTTTCCTCATATTTTTACACAGACCTTCACCCCATTGAAATATGCCAAATAACAATAATATAATGGGGAAAAGGAAAACAAAGGCCTCATCGTAAACGTAGACTGAAATACGTGATACATAGGTGACTGTAAAATCGAGTATGAATATAAGTTTCTTTTTACTTAAACGCTCATATTTTGTAAACACTAAGAATAGTAGAGGTTCTAGAAACAAAATAGTACCGGAATAGATTTCAATGGAAGCTTAGACCAGACCCACGGGTAAGGGGTTACGAAGAAAAACCTAATTCCATTCTTTTTTTTTTAAGTGTGTAAATGCATGGTAGGGAAAGTTCAAAGTTACTTTTGGTTTGGAAGTAACAATGGGTTTTCCACCAAGACTAAACTCTACCATTAAAAGCCTAGTAAAAACTCAGTACGAGTCTGGAAATCCTATCACCAAACCCCAAAGAATACCGAGAACAATCAAAGACCCTAAGTAAATTTTTCAGTAAGAAATAACCTAATCAACCCTTAGTACACAGATGTGTATCATGGGTGAAAATAAATTACCTCGTATAAAGGCAAAGTATATGGCGATCGTCTTTGCTCGCAAACAGGAAAATTTCTCCCATAGCTCACCTCGGCCTTACACAAAAGAAAAGAGAGGTAGTAGCATGCCATTAGTGGTTACCTCTAAATCGCATGAACCAAGAACAACCCTGAGTGATAACTACAGGAGGAATGATATCGGTAGTAATGATAGGGATTGTGAGAAGTACCCAGACCATGTGGCCAAGGCAAGGTGTCGAGTAGAAGGCCAAGACAGGGCACTACAACAAAAATTTAAGTGTAGCAGTCAGAACCCATTTAATACCTGGAAAATACCTATGCACTTTCTTAATGACATTTATTGAGTGAAAACAATAGCCAGATGAGACATGGGTTTAATTAGATGAATTGCCAACCTAGTTACACTAACGTCATTTTCGGTTAGGAAGAACAACAGGTGCCATTGGAAAACCCTTACCCTCTATTTTTTTAATCCCATGCATATAACCATGCAGGGCCAAAAACACATCTTGTGCATAGAACTAGAGTGTTATAGCCCAGTTTCCTTAATTGTTTTATTGTACAAGCAATGAATGAGTTGGTATGTGTTAGGACTTTCTCTAAAGGTATGCAACACCTAAGTATTGATTGGAGTATTTTGTTGAACATTTTAGATAGCATGGCAGATGGTATAAGTTCGTAGTCGTGTTAAACATCTTAAAGGACACCTTTCAAAGAGAAACTATAGTATATAGTAAGTAGTGTGTGACTATATCTTATAAAAAACTTATCATATTAAAACATGTGAAATAATTCTGGTAACTAAAGCCTTAATGATTGGTAGTAAGAAGGAGATTAGTACCATGTTGTGAATAGGAAGAAAGACTATCTCATTGGTATTGAATATATAAAGAAAAATGGGCATTTAATGCTAACATAAGAAATCCTTTTCTTTTTTTTTACGGAAAATTTGAGGTATATTACATATGGTATCAGAGAAAAAGTTGCAACATTGGGCCTAAACAGGGCCACATTAGTTTCTTAGTATATATTTTTATTTATGCAAAACTAATAAACATTTATTCTTACAAACAAAAAGACCTTTCTGGTTTGTGTTAATTATGGCAGCTCAGGACGATTTAGAAATCAAGATGGAAGGAAATCCAGAGAAGAGACCTCCTGGAAATCCAATATAGAACAGTGACGAAAGCTCACCCATGAAAGTTTTGGAAACAATGAGGAATCTTATTGTTGAACTGCAGGTTTTCAAAGATGACAATGAGAAACTGAAGAAAGCATAGCAGGAACAACAAGAGATAAATGAAGTCCTAATATGCAGTATAGTGACCCAGAAAATCATTTGATGATAACCATGATGAAGAGGTCAACAAAAGGGCCTCCACAGATTTTAGGCCTGAAACAAAAAAAGGAGACAAATCATCTGAAGGTGCACCTTCAGCTAAGGACAAAACTAAAGTAGACAGAAAAAGAAAACAAGTAGACCACCTTGAAGGAGAATTTAAAAATATTAAACCAACTACCTTTGATGGAGAATCCAGAACAAGAGAAGAAGTTGAGGCATGGTTGTTAGACATGAAAAAATACTTCCAGATCTACAACTAATCTAGTAATATGAAGGTCATAATGGTCATCTACAACCTGAAAGGAAAGGCTAGCATTTGGTGGCAAGATCTGAAATTGGCCAAGGGCCTAAAGGAGAAACGGATGGAATGGTCTGACTTTAAGAAGTATTTCAAGAAACAATACCTTTCTAAAAGCTACTATGAAAGAAAGGAGAAATAATTTTATGAGCTACAACTTGGACAGATGATGATGGAGGACCTTATAAACAAATTTCTGGAACTACTCAAGTTCGTACCTTACATCTGGGAGGACAAGGTAAAAATCCAGCAATTCTTAAGTTATTTACCACAGTCCTACCAGGACAGAATTGAGTTTGAAAACCCCAAATCCTTGAGTGAAGTATTCAGGAAAGAACGGATGTGATACAACCAGTACAAACAACAAAAAAAAATTCCCAAAGCTTGGAAGGATAAGAAACAAGACAGAATGAACTAGTGGAAGAAGGGTTACCAACTAGCTCCATTACAAAATGCAGTAAAAAAACTTCCTAGAAAATATTTTCACTCAAACCATCCAAGCACACAAGGAGGTGGTAAAACAATAAACCTAGGAACAAATATGTTTGGGGACAACCCCCGGGAATCGCTACAGTGTTGGGAATGTGGAGAACTTCATCTTAGGAGGAACTTCCCACATTTAAAAATAACAAACAAAACTATTGTTCATAATCTGTAGGAAGCTTCAACGGTGGGTGATGTAGGCAGAAGCCTGCATCGGATTAATGCAACCATAGATGGTCGACAAGCTGACCACCAGTGCTATATGGTAGAAATCGAAGGTAAAATCAATAACACTCAAATTTTTGTTTTAGATGACCTTATAGCTAAGTTAAGTTATATTACTCCTGATGTAGTAGAGTCAAATAAACTTATGAAACTGAAGCACGCAAATTCATGTCTAGTACAACTAGCAACAAAAACTAAAAGGAAAGTAGTTAGGATAAGGGATTTATGATCCGGTTATCTTAAATTTAGGATAAGGGATGAAGATATAAGAAAAACATATTTTCAAACAAGATATGGGCACTACAAATTCGTAGTCATACCTTTCAGACTCACTAACGCACTAGCCACGTTTATCTGCCTGATGAACAGTATTTTCAGTCAGTACTTAGACAAGTTTGTAGCAGTATTTATCGATGATATTATGGTATATTCTAAAACAAAGGAAGAACATGAAGAAAACTTAAGAATAGTTATGCAAACGTTGAGGAAACACAAATTGTATGCCAAATTTGATAAGTGTGACTTTTATCAAAAGGAAATACAATATCTAGGACATGTAATTTCAACAGAAGTCATTGTCGTAGACCCTGAGAAAGTAAAAGCCATCATGGAATGGCCGGTACCTAAGGATGTAGTGGATATCTGATCATTCATGGGAATCACCATATATTATTGCAAATTTATAGAAGGGTTTTCCAAAATAGCCTACCCTATCATGTCATTACAAAATAAAGGGACCAATTTTAACTGGTCACAAAAGTGTGAAGATAGTTTTAACAAGCTAATGGAATTATTGACAACTGTACCCATATTGAAGGAAGCAGACCCAGATAAAGACTTTACCGTCTGTGTCGATGTGAGTAAAGAAGGACTAGGTGGTGTCCTAACTCAGGAAGGATACGTAATTTGTTATGAGTCCTGGAAATTAAAAGAACATGAGAAAAACTATGTCACTCATGACTTAGAATTGGCATCAGTAATACATGCCTTAAAAATGTAGTGAAGCTACATAATGGGGATAAAATTTCTATTACTAACAGATAATATCGGAGTGAAATATTTGTTTAGTCAACCAGATCTTAATGCAATGCAAACAAGATGGCTAGCCTTCTTGAGAAAATTTGAATTTGAGGTAAGACATATCAAGGGTAAGGAAAATAAGGTAGTAGATGCCCTAAGAAGAAGAGTCCATGGAATATTCAAAATAAATGTCAGTAGAGTAGAAAGTGATCTAGAACAGAGAATAAGGACAACAAGGATTCACGATGAAAATTACACTAAATTAATGGCAGAATCACAAAATAGTACCACAAGCTCAGATAAACCAGATATGAGTCTCAACAAAAATGGACTATTATGATTTAAAAATAGACTTTACATACCAGAATTAGCAGAGCTAAAGATAACATTCTTGGATGACGTGCATAATAAACCGTATTCTGGCCACTCAGGATACCAAAAAATGATAAAAACACTTAGAAAACTATTTTATTGGCCTAATATGAAGGGTGAAATAGTAGAATACTTGGCGAGGTGCCAAGATTGTCAGCAGGTAAAGGATGAACACCAACATCTAGCCGACCTACTACAACCATTGCCAGTACCAGAATGGAAATGAGAGACCATATCCCTGGACTTTATTATAGGTTTTCCTAAAACTCAGAAACAGAATGACCCTATTATGGTGGTAATCGATAAACTCAGTAAGTCAACAGACTTTATTCCTATAAAGTCTACTTTTAAATATATAAATATCGCTGAAATAATTTTGAAATAAATCTTTAGACTGCATGGTATTCCTAAAAAGGTGATTTCAGATAGAGACGTGAAGTTTACATATGCCTTTTGGAAGGAATTATTTGCATGGATAAATACTAATTTGAATTTCATTATGAGTTATCATCTGTAAATGAATGGACAGACTGAAAGAACAAACCAAATCATGGAAGATATGCTTCGCATGTATGTGAGAACAAAACCAAGCAGGTGGGAAGACTACCTACACTTGGTAGAATTTTCATATAACAATGGGTACCATACTTCAGCTAAGTTAATTCCTTTCGAGGTACTATATGACAGAAAGTGTATGACTCCAATTAGCTGGGATAACTCGGTTGACAAAATCATGGTTGGAATAGAGATTCTCCAAGAAATGGAGAATATGGTAAGGAAGGTACAACATAACTTAAAAGAGGCACAAGACAGGCAAAAGAGCTATGCAAACCAAAAAAGAAGACACTTGGAATTTCAAGTGGGAGATCATGTGTACTTAAAATTTAAAGACCGAAAGAGTTCGATCAAACTCAAGAACTGTGCCAAGCTGGCACCCGGGTTCTATGGGCCTTTAGAGATACTAGCTCGAATTGGACCCATAGCATACCAACTTGCACTTCCAGCTAATCTAAAAATTCATAATGTATTTCATGTTTCTCTATAGAAAAAGTATGTTCATGACCCTACTCATATGATCGATTGGAACTTGGTGCAAGTGGAACCAAAAGGTGAGTTCCAGGTGGAACCCCTGTGCATTCTAGACCAGAGAGAAATAACACTTCAGAATAGAGTCGTCGCTCAGGTAAAGGTGCAATGGAATCACTTTAGTCCTGAGGAGGCCACTTGGGAATTGGAGGGAGATTTGCGGAAATATCATTCAATCATGTTCAAAGAAAAGAACGAACACTAAGGTTAGTTTTTTATTAAAGGGGGAAAGGATGTGACATCCCCAAAAATAAAGTATTTTTGAAATTCAAATTTTTTAGAAAATTATTCCATTTTTAGTAAATTTGAATTTGGAAAATTTTTGCCATTTATGGAAATTATGAATTTCGAATTTGACAAATTGTAATTATTGATTTATGACTGTTGGGTAGAGACCTGATTTCACCCAATTGACTACTTGACGGTGACACTTGTATGATACCAAATATTCTATAATTAACTGTAGGAGGACAAATGGAACAACCATGTTGAAACCAGTTGACAATGACTCCATGAGTGGGGAACATGTTGGAACTACCTCAGGGCTGATTGTTACAAGTGGCAAATTAGGAATTTGGCCATTAGCAGAAATCAATGATTTGGAAAGCTGCAAAAATTCCCAAGGGAGGGAAAAGACCTAGCGAAGATTAATATTGGATATATAACATATGTGAGGAGGGAGGACACTGTCTAGTATGCGAGGAAAGAATGGCAGAGGTCTTGGTATTATGAGCACTAATTACTAAGTGTGAGGCAAGACTACCAACTGAGGAAGATATTGCTAAAGAGGAATTCCAAGTTTGCTCTCATGAATTCATGGTCAGGCTAGGGGGTGAATAGGACAAGAGATTTTGGCTGCCCTGTTCTATGGTTGGGAGGAATGTGGTTGTTCCCTTTGACTTCCCGTGAATTGATTCAAATAATCTATTCTACCCTATCTCTGGTTTAATGTTATGATCACTGATATATATGCATTTTTTTTTACTCCTATTCAATGAATTATGGGAAAATGTTATTGTGATTAGAAACTAACTAAATATCTCCTTGTCATCAATTAGGAATGGATTATTTCTATTGGAACATAATGCTGAGTAAATACTAATGTCATTGGATGTATTAACAGGAAGAACTATTCCTGTAGAATTTTATTACTCTTGTAATAGGATAAACTATAGGCTAAATTGCACTTTTAATTAATTATGTTGAGTAGATTAATCCTGTGCATGATGTGATTAGGATCCAGTATACCGTCATCTATGAATAATTATATTTTGTAGGTAGTTATAGTATACCTATGGGGCTCAAATCATGTACAAGTAAATTTAGAAGAAAAATAAATACCCCTTGTATGACAGGATTGTTTAATAAAGATGCTCACAGGAAAAATGTACATGTATACTACATATATATATATATATTATTTTTTTGGGAATCTGTACAACAAACTGAAGTTGACTAGTTTTAATAGAAATAGTTAATATTATATATGTTTGTTCATGTATTATATGAATCATATGTTAACTAACAATATGCATCTACAACATGTAAATAAAATGCTAGATGCGTAAATAACAACGAATTTCGAAATTTAGAAAGAGGGATCTGGATTTTTTTTGATATATTATATAGGATGCGACATTCAAAATTTCCAAACTCTATTAACAAATAATGACTGTATCTAGTATCTCTGTGAACTCTACAAGAAAAATCAGATAACTCATACCACCAGTCCATTTTTTTATAGAGAATACGTGGAAAAATAGGTAAATCTTTCATAGTTTGAGTGGTAATAACAAACATAGTATGTATAAGGTCAATCACTTCGCAAATCAAGGGTTACTATTTTGATCCTATACAAGTAAGCAAAATCCTTCATTGGAAGAGTGTATATGATGTGTGTAAAGTTCCAAAATCAAAACAACAGTAAATATTCTACACCCAGCCACAATAGGTAGTATCATTCTCAGGTGTTAAGATAATGGAAGTCCCTTTCATTTATTTTTGACAAACCAATTACATGAATTCACTTCACCTACTATAATAGTCCAGAAATAGAAACTATGTTTAAACATTGTTTTTCTTTTGAGTCAATGAATAACTCCCCAAGTCCTATCCTAGAACCCGAGTACCTTTGTTGGTTTCGAAGTCATTATAAGTCTGGGAGTCTCAGAGGGAAGAAGATCCTTCCAACGAAACACAAATTTAAAGTTAATAACCATAAAAATATAAACCAAGAATCTCATGGGTAGAACAAATAACAGAAAGAAAGGAAATAAAATCTGCATAGAGTCTATACATAACTTTAAGGATGGAGAATGCCCTTCCTCTCCTAATATTTGTCGAAGTCGTTCAATAATCAAAAAGGGGAAAGTGAGTCAATAATTTTTGATGGGTACCCTCACATACAAACAGGGTCCCATCATTAGATATGATGACGAAATTCTTACACTCTATAAGACAAAATCAATGAAAACAACAAAGAGGCTACATAACCAGACCCCAAGAAGTCTCAATACATATTGCAGTGTTATTAAAATACAAAAGGGTATATATTTCAAATATCATTCAACATAAGGAGACATTTTTTGTTTTCCTCAGATTTTTACATAGACCTTCGCCCCCTTGAAATATGCCAAATAACAATAATATAATGGGGAAAAGAAAAATGAAGGCCTCATCATAAACGTAGACTGAAATACGTGATACACATGCGACTATAGAACCCGCTATGAATATAAGTTCATTTTTACTTAAACACTCGTATTTTCTAAACATTAAGAATAGTAGAGGGTCTAGAAACAAAACAGTACCATCATAGATTTCAATGGAAGTTTAGACCAGACCCACGGGTAAGGGGTTACGAAGAAAAACCTAATTTCATTCTTTTTTTTTTTTAAGTGCGTAAATGCATGGTAGGGAAAGTTCAGAGTTACTTTTGGTTCGGAAGTAACAAGAAGTTTTCCACAGGGACTACACTCTATCATTAAAAGCCTAGTAAAAACTCAGTACGAATCTAGAAATCCTATCACCAAACCCCAAACAATACTGAGAACAATCAAAGACCTTAACTAAATTTTTCAGTCCGTAAGCAGTCACCTAATCAACCCTTAGTACGCATATGTGTATGGTGGGTGTGAATAAATTACCTGGTATAAAGGTGAAGTAGATGGCGATCGTCTTCTCTCGCAAACAAGAAAATTTCTCCCATAGATCACCTCGGCTTTACACAAAATAAAAGAGAGGTAGTAGCCTATCATTAGTGGTTACTTCTAAATCACATGAACCAAGAACAACCCTGAGAGATAACTATGAGAGGACCGATCTTGGTAGTAATGATAGGGATTGTGCAAAGTACCCTGACAATGTGGCCAGGGAAAGGTGTCAAGGATTCATTGAACACATACGTCAAGTAGAAGGCTGAGACAAGGCACTACAACAAAAATTTAAGTGTAGCCGTCAGAACCCATTTAATACCTGGCAGTTACCTCTGCACTTCCTTAATGACATTTATTGATTGAAAACAATAGCCAGATAAGACATGTGTTTAACTAGATGAATTTCCAACCTAGTTACACTAACACCATTTTCAGTTAGGAAGAGTAATGGGTGCCATTGGAAAACCCTTACCCTCTATTTTTTTAATCCCATGCATATAACCATGCGGGACCAGAAACACCTCTTGTGCATAGAACGGGAGTGGTCTAGCCCAGTTTCCTTAATCACTTTGTTGTACGAACAATGAACGAGTTGGTATGTGTTAGGATCTTCTCGAAAGGTATGTAGAACCTAAGTATTGATTGGAGTATTTTGTTGAACATTTTAGATAGTAGGACAGATGGTATAAGGTTTGTAGTTGTGTTAAACAACTTAAAGGACACCTTTCAAAGAGAAACTATAGTATAGAGTAAGTAGTCTGTGACTATAGCTTATAACAAACTTATAATATTAAAACATATGAAATAATTCTGGTAACTAAAGCCTTAATGATGGGTAGTAAGAAGGATATTAGTATCATGTTGCGAATAGGAAGAAAAACTATCTCATTGGTATTGAATATATAAAGAAAAATTGCCATTTAATGGTAACATAAGAAATCCTTTTCTTTTTTCTTACGGAAAATTTGGGGTATATTACAATTTCCTAGTTTTAGTTCATAGAATTCCTTGTCTTTACCCTCATAATACTATTCAAACATGTATTGGTTTTTAAAATATATCTTAAAAGTTTTCCAGGTGATTTTTCTTTCCTTAATATTTTTTAATCTTTTATGTCCTAACACCATATATATGTTTTTTGTGTTAGATTATAGATAGCCATCTGGGGTTTAATATCGCTTGAGTAATTATAAATTTGGAACTGTTTCTAAATACCAGAGAGACATGCCTCTGCTTCCTCACCGGTCTCCACTTCTCCATTGAATGCATGTGGTTTAATATTCTTAAATTCTCCCATGATTTCATCAGTTTGTTTAGATTTATTTTTGTTATTTGTTTAGGATTAGAAATACTTTCAATAAAAGTTTTAGTATCTTCTATATCCTAATATACTAATTATGTCTCAGATTCAGGATACTCCAATTTTCTTTCTTTCTTCTTTAGTTGGGATATCTTAGAGTTGCTAGAATTCTTCCCCTTATTTTATCAGTATTTTGATTGAATAATTTTTCTAGTAGAATTTTGTTTAGTTCCTCTTAAGTCTTTAAAATTATTGCATTATCTCCTCTCACAATTTTTAGTTATTCTCTCATATCTCTTACTGTATTTATAATTTCTAAAATCCTATCATTATTGACATCCACCTAGATATGTCCATCACCTAAGTTCCTTCTTTCATGATTTTCTTGATGAGGTTCTTCTCCCGGAGGCTCAGTTACTTCTTTCATTTTTCAACAAAATCAACTTATTTTTTATTCCTATAGGTAAGAATAAAATCAATACAATTTACATGTCAGTTTTTTATGTGATAAATCTCATAAAAAGGCCAAGTGTTGTAACCTACAACTCTCATACCATTATGTCACACACCTCAAATTCCATTCACATTTTTTTTATTTTTTATATATAATCACAATAATCTAATTATTTCTTGTCATTATAATTGTCTCATATATGTCTAATAATTTCTTTTATTCCTACTTTTATGGTTTTCCTATTTTCCTTTAGCATACATTAGTCTCATTATTCTTTCATCATTTTATTTTGTATGAGAAAGCCATAGAGACTAAACGTTGGATAGAATGTTCCTTCCAACTTATTATAACTTATTATAGTATCTTATACCATAAGATAATTGAAACAAACTTATTCACTTAACGATATAGTTCTTCACTATACATAGCGTTTATAAATGGTAACTTAAGTCTTATTCCACTAAGACTAGGTACTTGATAAACCTATATATGATTTTTTTACTATGTTTCATAATCTACTTGTTATATATACAAAGTCGTTATTTTTGTGGACATGACCAAATTCCATGTATAAGGGTCACATGGAAGTTTATTTATTAGTTATATCTCCCCCATGGATATACGTTCTTCACTCAACACTTTGACAAAGTTTAAGGATTGTTACTACAATGCTCTAGTCGTTTCTTACCATATATGAGTCAATGTATTGGAAATGTAATTTTTGCATTACGTATCCACTCTAAGGTAAAAAATCAGTTATGTTTTTCATTGTAGATAAATTATTCTTTCCATCTTGATGTATATTACATGGCATACAAAACATATCGTTCATACTTAAAAGTTTTTAATTATGGAGATTTATGAGGGATGTAATTCGTCTTAAGGTACAATTTCTTATTGATAGCCTTATCATCTTTTTCTTTCTTAAACAGAGTGTAATATGAAGCATTTACCATGCATCGTTCCTACATGTGCCCCCTGGATAGTTTACCATCTCTAGGAAATTTCAACAGCAGTTGTCCTAGGGAAGAATATGCATCATGTGATTACTCTCAAAGGTATTAGGGTTTCTTGTCGGATCCTTAAACCATTCTGACCTTTCCCAAACATGGCTCATTTTTCTTTTTTCAATTTAATTTTTGAGCTCTGCATTCATCCAAATAGTTTTTTGAGAGATTTGTTAATTTAACTAAAACCTGTAGTGTATTTTTAGATTTCATGGTGAATATCTAACTGTTCATAACCCATTTTCATTCACAGTAAAGTTATTTGCAAGATTCGGGGTATTCCTAGCTTCTATGGATTGTGGATGGTTGGTCTTGATCGACTTCAAGGATGTCGTCCCTAAAGGGTAAGATTTTTATTGAATCTCTTCTACTCATTATAACTTCTCGTGTAACTAGAAAAATTGATATTTTAGATTATTATACTTGTAACATTTAACTTTACAGACACTGTTCATATGTTATTACAACATATTATTATTCATACATCTTTGTATGGTTTACCTTGGAAAACTTATTTTTATCTTGTTTTCTATTTAAATATATAGTTTTAATGTTGTGACTGTAAAATGTATTTCGGTCCTAGTGTGTCTCAATTTTGGTTAGACTATGGTCTGAAGAGTTTTTACTTGGAATTTAGAGGCTTATCATCCAAACCCAAAATTTTATGAACTATGTGATACGAGTTTACCTTAACATGATTTATTATTATAGAGGGTTTATATATTTTGTTTTTACTTCTTGGTTTTCAAGTCCATTATTAGAACATTCCAAATCATTTTACTTGTCCTAAACATAGTTAGGACTTATGTTGAAAATGATTGAATAGGTGCATAAATTCGCACAAAGTATAGTAATGTTTCTTTGATTATTTTTTGTAGGTGCACAATGAAATGACTCTTTGTTAAAATATTTTACCTGGGTATTTAACTAATGATGGGCCCTATTCAATATTGTGAGGGGTACCCATCAGTTTTCGAATAACCCTCAGCATTCATATGTTGTTCAATGGGAACGAAAGGAGATACGAGAAGCACTTTGTCCTTCCATGGTAAGTTTGTTTTTGTTTGTGTATGTAATTCAAATTGTATTTGTCTATTTAAACTTGTACATCATCATAACTTATCTCACTACCACTTTGTAAGTGTCGAGGAGGTTGGTACCATGGATTCTTAGAATACACTCACTTGTAGAAGGTATTTGGGTTCTATCACTAATTATCCTCAAAGAATGATAACACAATATGTGACTGCTCTGTTTGTACACTCTGTCGAGCTAGACGTTTGAATATTTTTGTATATATAAACATTCTTTTAAAGTCTCGTGGCTTCAGGACCATTGTCTACAATTTTATGATTTTGTAAATTTGAGGAAATTTGTTTACTTAGCACAGATTCCTCATTATGATACATACAATCTTCATTTTTATAGTTATGTAACTTTTTTAAACTTTGTTTCCTTAACACTTTTCCCAATTTAATAACTAGATTTACTCATGATTTTTATTTGATTTGTTACTGTTAGCATCAGAAGTCACCCCTGGATTGCGGCAGGAGCAGAGCCCGATGCCCATCAGTTTGTGTCATGATTTATTTAATGGGGTGATCGAATGGGAGTCAACTCAACGCGATGTGGTTCTAACTCCAAAACTAGGCCAGGCATGCAGAGACAAGTGAAGTCTTAGATAAAATTTAGACAGTAAGTTGTAGTAAGGGTGAGTAGGGGGAAGAAGTGTATCAGAAAGATGCAAGGGTTTGTCATAAACATCAGGTTTCTAGCAGACTGTAGAGGAAAAAATCTAAACACAAGATCTTCTTACATTCAAATGCAGAAAACTAGAGAATACAACAATGCAACGATAAATCCTTTATCATAACATAATTGCAATCATTCGCACGAATCAGTCGATCATGAACTCTCTTAGTATGAGATGAAAACCAGATGGAGTGAGAAGATTGTCTGTCATTAAACAAGAAATATTACACACCAATACATAACCAGAGAACTAGAGTCTTCGCTAAAACTTTACAATCGGGAGCTTTTCTCTACCATTGATGCTTACAAAAATGGCGAAAATGCCTACATATACTCAAAACAAGAACAAAAAAAACAAGGATGCTGCATTAAAAAACATTACATCTGCATGTCTTCTGACAGTCTGCGCATGCAGGATCTAGTTGATCATGCACCCAAGACAAACGCTATCAAATTTCAGACTATCCTGTTGCAGATGAATCAACTAAATTGAGTCTTTTGTTGGACTTTCTTTTTATGGAAAATATGATTCTCAACAACTAGCAAAAACCACAATAACTGCTTTCCTGGGACTAGGGATAGCCTCGGTCAACTCTGCCTTCTGGGACATGGAGGTCTCCTAATGTTGCCACCTGGATCAGCTTGACGATCTCTCTTTGGCTGCTGCTTCGCTGGACTACTGCGAGGGACCCTTTAGTGGACGTGGATGAGGGTCTAATGGGGGTGATGGTGCCAAAACTATGAGGGTGAGATGAGAGGTGATGAGGTGTGGGAGATGTGACAGGGGAAGACACATGGAGGAAGGCAATAAGTGGAATGGGGAGGAGATGGGATATAATGGACACATAGCAGGTGGTGAGTGGATGATGAGATGGGGAGGGACCATGTGGACAGAGAGATGGGAGATGAACATATGTCAAAGGATGAGGAGGGGATAAAGGGAATGAGTCATGTCATGTGGTGAAGTGGAGAATAGGTTGCAGGGGAGAGGCGGTTTAGAAGGTGACATGAAGCCGGGAGGGCCCCACATCAATACCACCATTACGGACTAATTAAAGGCAAGATGGCAAAGGGGGCTCGGAATTTCTTGAGAGCCATTGATCTAGGTGCTCTAATCCTGGTCGCTCGAGAGATTTGCACCCGATTCCAAACCCCCTGCTGCTTAAAGGTAGAATGGCGGGGGCCTCTGGAATCCTCTCTTGACTGTAGATATAAACCTGTAGATCCTGGCTGCCCAGATCCATACTCCCTTTAAGTCTAATGCGTCTGAGTTTCATCGATGGATGGATGGCGTAGAATGGCAGGGGGCCTCTGGAATCCTCTCTTGACTGTAGATATAAGCACGCAGATCCTAGATGCCCAGATCCATGCCCCCTTTAAGTCCAACGCGTCTGAGTTTCATCGATGGATGGATGGCTAAGATGGCTTCGGTGCTTTCACTATGAAAATCCTGAAAGGCCCCACCTATGGCTTAGATCACGCACCATGTGTCCTTCAGATGGATGGTCCAGATGGAATTTTATGTTAGAAGAGGGTTGCCTCCATTATCAGGCTCACTAGACGTGACCTGGTGTTAGGACCATAGGCTCAGCTTTGAAGGGCACTTATCGACATTTTGGGGTTCAGGGTTTCGATATGTAAAATGATGAGGAGCTCTTACCCCTCGAATCCATGAATGCCAACATGACATGATCGTGCACCACGTGTCCTTTTGGATGGATGGTCGAGATCCTTCATGAATGCATATGGACGCTACCCATCGTGCTAATCTCGACGCAACTCCACTAACTGCAATTTCTCGCCGACCACTGATCTGCTCCTATAGATGAATCTGGGCCGTTGACAACATAATTTCACTCGCTCACTTGATTTTTAGCCTGAAATGGGGCTTTGTGTGCTACGCTTGGGCGTTCTTCATGCAACCTACAGACCTGGATGCTCTCGATCCCAAGACAAGAATTTTCGCTAACATTAGGCTCCATGGGGGATAGAGTCATCCCTGTGATGATCTAAGAACTCATTCCGTAGCATCAGTGCCTTGCTGTTGGGATATGGAGTTAAGCTCAAAACATCTCGCTTCTGAAAATACAAGACGAAAAATAAAAGAAACAAAATAAAGATACATGCTCAAAGGAGCTTATTTATATACAATCCTAAACTAATAAAACACTTTACATGGGGCTAGGTGAAAACAGATTTCCACCATAGCCATTCAAGCAACTTCCTGGATAGAAGCTCCTTCCTTCTGTCGATGATCACCAGTAGATAGTGTAACCGTGATAGAAGAATGGCTACACTCTTCAACTTCTCCTCACAGGCTGAAGTTGATATGAAATAGGGCGGCCTCAAGGCATAAAGAACATGCCACTCCATGTACTCACCGACAGGATCATAGAATGAGTGGAAAACCCTGTGAAAAAGGTAGCAACAGGAATGCTCTGCTCCACAACTACTCCTATAGGGTTGAACTTCATGAGTCTGCATAGGTGAATGGGCGGGCTCCGGGCAGGAAGCCACCTATTCCATTGGTTCTTTCTTCTTCTCTTCTTGTCTCTCCCCCAGGTCTAATTCATATTCATTCACCCAAGACAGATTCTATCAAATTTCGGACTATCCTGCTACAGATGAATCAACTAGCTTGAGTCCTTTGCTGGACTTTCTTTTTATGGCAGAGATGATGCTCAACCACCAACAACAATCACACTAACTGTTTTCCTGGGAATATGGAGAACCTCCATCAACTCTTCCTTCTGGGACATGGAGGTCTCCTAATGGTGTCACCTGGATCAGCTCGATGATCTCTCTTTGGATGCTGCTTCGCTGGACTGCTACGAGGGACCCTTCAATGGACGTGGATGAGGGTCTAATGGGGGTGATGGCGCCAAAAATATGAGGGTGAGATGAGAGGTGATGAGGTGTGGGAGATGTGACAGGGGAAGACACATGGAGGAAGGAAATAAGTGGAAGGGGGAGGATATGGGATATAATGGACACATAGCAGGTGGTGAGTGGATGATGAGATGGGGAGGGACCATGTGGACAGAGAGAGGGGAGATGAACAAATGTCAGAGGACAAGGAGGGGATAAAGGGAACGAGTCATGTCATGTGGTGAAGTGGAGAATAGGTGGTAGGGGAGAGGTGGTTCAGAAGGCGACACGACGGGAGGGGGCCCCACATCAATACCCCACCATTCTGGACCCCCCCGCCTTTAATTAAAGTCAGGATGGCAAAGGGGGCCCGGAATTTCTTGAGAGTTGTTGATCTAGGCGCTCTAATACTGACCGCTCGAGAGATGCGTGCTCGATTCCGGACCCCCCCCCTCTGCTTAAAGGTAGAATGGCGGGGGACCTTCAAAATTCGCTCTTGACCATAGATCTGAGTGCGCAGATCTTGGCCACCCATATCCATGCCCCCTTTAAGTCCAACGTGTCCGAGTTTCATCGATGGATGGATGGCTGAGATGGCTTCGACGCTTTCACTATGAAAATATCGAAAGGCCCCACCTGTGGCTCAGATCTCGCATTGTGTGTCCTTTAGATGGATGGTCGAGATGGAATTTGATGTTAGAAGAGGGTTGCCTCCATTATCAGGCTCGCTAGACGTGACTTGGTGCTAGGACTGTGGGCTCAACTTTGAAGGGCGCTTATCGGCATTTCAGGGTTCATGATTTTGAGATGTAAAATGACGAGGAGCTCTTACCCCTCGAATCCTCGAATGCCAACATGACATGATCAGGCACCACATGTCCTTTTGGATGGACAGTTGAGATCGTTCATGAATGCATATGGATGCTACCCATCGTGCTAATCCCAACAAAACTCCGCTAACCGCGATTTCCCTCCGACCGTCGATCTGCTCCTATGGATGAATCTGGGCCGTTGACAACATAATTTTGCCCACTCACTTGATTTTTAGCTTGAAATGGGGCTTTACATGCTATGCTTGGGCGTTCTTCATGCAACCTACAGACCTGGATGCTCTCGAGCCCGAGACAATAATTGTCGCTAATAGTTACTAGTAATATGACTCTATTTGTAGATTAGAGTGATACATAGTAATATTCATATTGGCATATTCATAATAAAGAAATAAAACCTGGAACTTGGGGAAAACACACATTGAAGATTCTATTCCTCCCAACCATAGACTAGAGTCCTTGTTAACCTCTATCACCCACAAGATGAGTTTGAAATCCAAGGGGATTCCTATGTGGCCTCTTGCAGAATTTTGAGTACCATATTGTTGTGTGTAATAATAGAATTTCTCTGTGTCAAGTCCAAAATCAATGCCTAGCATTTTAGAGCTATCAGTTTGCAACATAGAATGGTATCTCGTTCCTTTGTCATGACTTTTTTTTTCCTGGGACTTGTGACACTTGTCTTGAGCCTCGTGCTCACTCACTACCTACCAGATTTAATTTTACACATGCTCACAAACTCTCCTATAAATATGAAATTTTTCTTTTTTTAGTTGAGTTAATTCCATAGCGTGTCTTATTCTGTTACCACTTGGGCAATGCCTTTGGATTCCTAACTCCCTCTTTAGCAAATGCTTCAATGTGTGCCCATTTTTCCACATGTGTTTTATTTTCATAAAATAATAAAGTTTTTCATTTCAAATTTGATGAATCGACCAAAGTGTCTTTTAGAAAAATAATTAAAATTATAAAAATAAAAATAATAATAATTGTCAGAGTTTAAAGTCATGGGGTATCACAGGTAGGGTATGTATGCCTTGGCAATCATACTGAGAATATTGCTTGTCCTAGAAATAAGGAGGTATCATACACCAATTTGGTGTCTAAGTTAGTCGCGACCTTATAATAATAGCTTAGGTGTAAACTTATAATAATAACACTAATTAAATAACTATAATCCTAATAGTAATAAATCAATATTTTTATTCTTTATTCTAAATTAACATCTTTATTATATATTTTTATTATAACTTTAATATTTATAGCTATATTTTTATGTAGTTATAATTACAACTATTATCCTTATATAATTATATAATTATAATTATAACCATAATCTTTATATAATTAGAGATATTATTGTTATTATTATAATTATTATAATTATAATCTTTACAAACAAATAAATAATAGAGTTTGGGATAATATATATATATATATTATTGTTTCTTTTAAATTATAGTTTTTTAAATATACTTATTAAATTATATAATTAGATTTATGCGAATTATTTTTAAATTATATAATTAGAGTTAGAATTAAATAATTTTTATAACTATAATGTTAAGTATAATTTTTTTATTAATTTAGTTATTATTTGGGAACGCTACTTTTTGTTTTTTTGTTTTTCCTTGTTGATATCTATAAGTCTTCGAGGTGGGTTTTTTCTTTGCCAATTCATTCGCGATGATGGACCATAGTGGTTGGTCCTGTTATCACTCAGTTTGTAGTTTGGGCCAAGAAACTGAAAGGTAAGGGACAAACTGGCGTAACAGGAGCTTCCCCACCCACTATCACCTTGATGGGGAGCTCTTTCTATTTAGGGTGGCTAAACCGAAGGGAGATGTCCCTAGTAATCTAGGGTTTTGAAAGGGCAAAGGTTTAAAGGATCAAGGTGAGTTTTCCCTTCACAGATTACCACCAAGAAGATAGTCAATAATGAAGAAATACCACAGTAAAAGCACCTCTTTGCGAGACAAGCCAACAATAAAACTAATACATGCAAATAGTGGTTAATGCTTCATTTGTCAATGACTATCAATATTTAATATACATGAGCATAAATAACAGTAATTATTGATGAAGTCAATGATTGCAATAAAGACTATGGCTTATAATACTACTTCTCAATAAATACAGAATGGTATAGCATCCAATGGAAATGATTAATCCTTTAATTAACACAATGCATTAAATATCATTAAATGCTCACATATAACAGGCTTGCTGCGTCACTATGCTTACTAGAGGTGACGTCAACTTTCTTCTAGGGTTAGTTTGGTAGAAAGAGAGGTGGACGTTTTCCAAACAGGCTAATGAAATTTATCTACACATCAATGTCTATATTTAGATGACTTAGCCACAATGGTTTCTATCAACCAAGATTTCAAACAAGGCATGACGTCATCATTGATCTAGGGTTAGTAGACGTTAGGGTTAGTTAGGGTTTCAATTTTAAAACTTTTGAAAGAGTTGTTTTAGCACAACAAGCTCAACATTGGAGAGTTAGACAAATTCCTTAGGGTATTATTGAGTTAGAAACAAGGGCAATACTCGAGAAGATATAAATCTAAAGACAAGAGAGTTAGGCTCTATGGTGCTGCAATGGCAGGGCCCTAGAGTAAAAACCCTAAGGGGAGGAGGCTCATTCCGATGTTTCTTAAGTAAGGCCTCATGCTCCTCCCTCTTTCTTTAGATATCCTTGGCAAAATGGATAGCTTCAAAACATAAATCTAAGGGTGAAAAGTGTTGCAAGAGAAAGTCCCTTCAAACCCTAAAAGTCAAAACCCTAGGTGTAGATTTAACTAGGCCTAGAACGTCTTCTTTCTTCAACTTATGTTTAAAAACTAAGTCAGAGAAAGGGGAACTAGTGTAGCAATGGCTAGGCTATATCCTCCTTAATCAATGACTAAAACAAGTTCTCAATCATGGGGACATGTAGCAAGGACCTACTTGTGTGCTTGCTACCTAGGGTTTCAATGATTAAGCAATATAATAGCAATGTAACAACAAATGCAAGATATTTAACCTACAACCATTCATTTAAGAATTTTTTCATGAGAAATACACTTACAAATCATGAAGATAGATTATCAAAACCTAGTTGTAAACCTTCCAATGAAAGAGAACACCATAACATGCCAAGAACAATCCTCCACAAGAGTTGCACCTCACTTCCAAGAGCAATAATACCAAGACAAAGGACAAAAATGTATCTCTCACAAGAGAGCAAGTTGTGTTGTTTTTAAAATGAGGTCTAATGTCCTCTATTTATACCAATATTATGACCTTTAATTACAAAAATAGGTCATTAAAATAGCCAACAAGGCTGACTAACAATATTACACCTTTTTTTTACATTAAATGCTAAAAATGTCACAATATGAGCTCAAAAGGGAGATGTCAGGCCCCTCTGAGGGAGACGTTGGACCTTTTTGGGGAAGATCATCATCTAAGAAGAAAAAAGTTTGCCCTTCTAGGGCTCCTGCAAGCTGCCACACGTGCCATATGATCCCAGCACACTACCACATGCTCCAGAAAATGTCCAGCTGCCTCAGGTAACGTCCTGTCCATCAAAAGAAATCGTCGCATCTACAGTGGGTGATCCCCCCTAGGTCAAGCTCTGCCAAAGTGTCCTGGGTAGGGATATCCTTCTTCTTTCTCATGCAACGGCTCATCACAACATTGTCCTACCATCTGCCATCCCAAAAACCATCTGATGGGCTCTTCAGCCCCATGGAGGTCCGAGCTAATCATATCCCCATGTGTGCCGGTCCTCTGGCACCTGTTCATCGGGCATGGTCCTGCACATCAAAAACTACGCGCTCCATGGGTTCATTAGTCCTTAGGATCATAGCAATGTCAATCATATTTCATCATTAAATTTGTCAAATACATGCATGAAATCCCTAGCATATCATCTAAGAGCTCAAAGACATTACACAGATCTACTATACAAAGCTAAAGAAAACCAACAGAATAACCTATTGGGCTAATACCCACAAGAGAAGGAAAGTTTCCTCAGAGGATCATTCAAGCCATGTTTTATGAGGTGATATGGTCTAGGGATGTCTAGTCATAGTAAGACTAAGGGCAGGTGTTGTCTGTGGGTGCCTTTGTAGGAGGCGAGTTGTACCCATCATGGATGCATTTTTTCCAAGCCCCTTTATTGTTATTATTTTTTTATTTATTTCTTTTCTTTATTTTTATTTCAAGGTCTGACCAGAGGACATAGCCTTGGGTTGGTGACCAGAGCTGACAGTGTTACCCACTGGTATCTTCACAGAAATGATAAGGCTGGATCGTGATGAGACCCCCTTAACCTTGGCCATGCAACCAAAGGTCACTGCCTTGGTGTGGTGACCAGATAATGGAAATGTCATATTGTTGGATACCTATGAAAATAATGGGTCGGCTCATGATGAGACCTCCAATCCTCTTGGTCAGGTCTTGTTTTGTTATTTTTATTAGGGTCCCTTTAGTTTCTTATCAAGAGGCCTTTTATTGCCTTCTCGGGGATCCCTGGGCAAAGCATCTCTAGGTTTCATTTCTGATGGATTTTATCTTTTACCAGCTCCTTTTACCCCCTGGGCCTTTAGCCCCTTCTTCCCACAAGAAAAAGTGTAACCCTAAAAAGGTCATCCTAATGGCCGGACTAGGGGAATGGGATGGATGAATGGGAGATAAGATGTAAAATGATATAATGGTGGGAGCAGACGATGGATCTGGAAATCCCCTTTGGTGGCTAACCAAAACCCATGAATATGAGCTTGCTAAGTCACCCCATTAATTCAACCCAACAATGGTCAAGTGGATTAGTGTAAGATCCAAGAAGTCATCAGAAATGAAAGGAACCTAATGCATATACAAGAGGGTTATAATGATCAAACATGACACATACCATGATACCTCAGACCAATTACCTCATGGAGTGACGCAAACGTGCCACCTAGCACGTCCGCTGTCACAGGGGCCTTCTTTTCCCAAGGCCCGAAGAGCTAAATTTCTTCTTCAAATCCCTTATTGGGACTCTTCTACACCTACAGGATGTTCTTTATGATCTCCCTACTTCGTTATCGAGAAATCATACCTCGCATGATTGCGAGTCCTGCACTTGGGTCTCACAAACCCCAAACCCCGATATAATACTCACCCATGTATTCCTTGCCTCTATCGGGAATATCACTCTGTCAGGAAATCAACTTTTACAAGGTCGTGAATCACTGCTCCCACAAATCCCTGACTCCCGATCTCCGATGGTACCTCTGCACCCTTTAACCCCTTTGGCTAATCCTTCTCGCATGTGACCTACAGTCATGAGACCATGGTTCTCTTCCCTTATCGGAAGTTTGGACTTCGCGGAGATGAAATGTGTAGAACTTACACTCGCATAATCCCCGATCCTCCGATCTCCAATGCCACTTGGCATCAAACCCCGGCAAGGATGGTCTTTCTGACACCTGTCCTCCACTCAGCTGCTTTGACTGTGGGACTGTCGTGTTTCGGGATTTCGTGACTCCTCCATGATTCTCTCATCACCGAGGATCCCGAGATGTCGAACCTCGATTCATGTGCAACCTCTATCCTCCACTTCACCACTTCTTGTTCCACTCTATCAGGTATCGCGAAATGGCGGTTTCTCCTATAGCGATTCCATTGTATGCGATGACCCCGAAATGCCAAACCTCAACTTCTCGGGATCTCACACCACGTATCCCTGTTGTGATCAACAACTCTGATCCTTTCGGGAATTCACTAATCGCGATTTTATGCAGAAGACTCTCGGCTCCGAAAGTTTTGATTTTCTGATGAGCCGAGATCCACTGACTCCCCTGCTTCTTGAAACGTGTCTCACCAAGATCAACGGCTGAGATCCATTCGGAAAATCACAGATCGCGATTCCTTTCTACAAGAGTTTCACGACCCTAGAAACCCCCATATCCTGAACTCCCAATCTCCGGGATCTTCCTCTTCTCCTCTGAGCTTAAACCCTGTGCAACTTTCCTGAGATCTAACAGTTGTTGGAACTTCACAGTTTCCTCGACGAATCTTGACCGTCGATTCTTGCTCCTCGAGGATTTCTTGGGATGGTTAAGGGTTCCTTCTCAAGACTTTCCCTCCATGCATGCACTTGCAACTCTTGCTCAAACCTCCCTCCACCCAAACCTCTTGGGCTCTCTCTCAACAATACCACGAAGGTTCTATACCTCCTGAGCTTCTCCACTCTAATTCTTTCAGATGGATTTGTGCACACTCCTCGCACTCGACATTCAACAACTTCTCAAGTGTTGAATCCTTCCGACTCTGCGCACCTCCTACAGTAGCGATCCTCAATATCCTTGCTTAGATTAACAACTGAGACTTCTTCAACCTGCACTTTCCTTGCCCAACTTCAACAACCCAAATCAACTTCTGGGCGAATGAGAACAAAAGTTAAACTACTGAGCCTTCATCAATGCACTCTTTGTGGATGAATTCAACTGCACACCTTGCAGGAATCTCCTGGCTCAGATAGAGAAACAATTGAAACTCATTCCCTCTCCCTTTCAGACTTTAGTTTTGGAACCTAAAATCACATGCACATCATATACAAAGAAAATGCATAACAAGAAAACAAACATTCCTGAGCATATCAACAATACACAGAGAAAACAACACAACCCATGAGTTTGAATCAAAGCTTCCTTCTATTAATTCAAATGCCTATACATGGGTGTCCTTTATACAATATTCTCTACTTTCTCTGCTCTTCTCCTGAATGCTTGATTGATAATGATACAAAGATACAATGAGGGTGTATATATCCATTTTCCCTCTCGAACTCTATCTATCAAATCTAGAATTAAAACCTCCTACCTATCAGCATTAAATCTATTAAATGCCTCCTATCTACTTCAGACAAGAGTGTATGGCTCGAGGTCTGATACAATATACAAAAGGTGTTCTTCCATAAATGGTTCATTGAAGGTTTGGTGCTTCATTTTCAAAAAGTTTTCAAAGTAATATGTCATGTGTTAAAAAAACCACATGCGCTGGCTCCACGCTCGCTTTGGTAATTGCGATGCTCCTGCATCATACTCCTCGGATTGAAAAATTTCATGGGCTCCTGTCCTTGAGCTCCTACATGGTCTGTCCATGCTTTTGAATTTCTTCTTTGCTTTCCTAGCTGGCATCTTCTACTAGATGGTTCTTCCATTTAACCAGATACTCAGAGTATTGCTTCTACCTGGTCTTTTTACTTACCCTCTTGTCGAGTATACATTCCATCTGTGGCTTCTCTGCTATCGACATCTACTTCTGCCACTGGATTTTTGGTTGTTCATCAATTCCATCTCCTGCTTCCTTAGCCTTATATGGATATAAGTCTAAGACATTGAATGTCAGAGATATTCCAATCTTATCCGGCAATTCAATCTCATAAGCATTTTCTCCCAATTTCTTTAGGATTCTACATGGCCCAATTTTCTTCATTTTCATCTTGTTGTATGTTCCCCTTGGGAACCATTCCTTCCTCAGGTGTGTCAGAACTAGATCACCAACTTCGAACTGAAGTTGTCTCCGATGTTGATCCTCTCTGCACTTATATTCCTGGTTCGATTCCAGCAATCGTTGCTTCACCCTGCTGTGAAGTTCTCCCATCGCATCCGTGAATTCTTGAGTGCTTTCGCTCTTAGTCATTATCTGCTCTGAGTCCCTTAGTTCAGATACTCCTCTCAGCTGCCTGCTGTATACAATCTCAAATGGAATTTTTCCTGTTCTCCTATTCACTGAGTCGCTGTATGCAAACTCTACCTGTGGCAACACATTGTCCTAGCTGCTATGGTGCTCTGTCACCAAGCTTCTTAATAAATCTCCCAGACTTCTATTTACCACCTCTGTTTGCCCATCTGTCTGAGGATGATAGGTTGAACTGAACATCAAGTTAGTTCCCATCTTCTTCCAGAGTGTCCTCCATAAATGTCCAATGAATTTCATATCCCTATCCGATACTATGTTTCTGGGTAAACCATGGAGTCTAACGATCTCCTTGAAAAACAAATTTGCGATATGAGTCGCATCACTGGTCTTCTGGCATGGAATAAAATGTGCCATTTTTTAGAACCTGTCAACCACCACAAAGATTGAATCATGTCCTCTTTGTGTCCTCGATAATCCCAGTATGAAATCCATGCTAATTTTATCCCACGACCTCTCTGGTATGGGTAAGGATTAATAGAATCCCTCATTCTGCTTCTGGCCCTTTGAATGCTGGCAAATTCTGCATCTGTCAACAAAATTTTTGACTTCTGACCACATCCCTGGCCAAAGGTATGCTTCACTCAGCTTTTCAAATGTCTTATCGTGGCCAAAATGTCCTGCCAATCCTCCACTGTGCTTTTCCTTTAATAGATTCTCCCTCATGGAGCAATTTGGAATACACAGTTGGTTGCCTATGAACAACAATCCATTTTGGATCATGTAATCCATCCATGGGCTTCTATCCCTGAGAACTAGATTCTCAGCTGCCTCATATGCCTCTGCAAAATCTACATCACCTGCATACATATCTTTAAGATTTTCAAAACCCAATGTTTTGACTCGGAACTCCTGCATCAACAAACACTTCCTGCTCAAAGCATTAACCACTTTGTTAGTAGTACCTGAAATGTGTTTAATTACAAATGTAAAATTTTTCATATACTCTACCCATTTAGCATGTTTCTAATTCAACTTCTTATGTTGAGTCACAAACTGTAATGCATGATTATCACTGTACAGAACAAATTCTTTTGGTATCAAATAATGCCTCCACTTCTTCAACGCCTATATGATAGCATAAAACTCTTTATCATACGTGGAGTACTTTAATTTCACCTCATCTAGCTTCTTTCTGAAATATGTGATTGGTCTATCCTCCTGGCTCAAGACCGCTCCTATGGCAAAGCCACTTGCATCGTATTTCATCTAGAATACTTTCGTAAAATCTGGAAACACTTAAACCGGCTGTTCTATGATCTTCTGCTTCAACAGATTGAATATTTTCTCTGCCTCTTCAGTCCAATGAAAATATTTATGTCTTTTCTTGACTGTGTCCATCATTGTTGCGCTAATTCCACTGAAATTCCTGATGAATTTCCGGTAGAAGCTAGCCAGTCCATGAAAACTTCTCACCTCGAAAATATTTCTTGGTGATGGCCAATTTTTAATTACCTCCACTTTACTTGGATCCATCTTCAATTCATTTGTTGATATGACAAACCCCAAGTAAATGAGTTCTATCTTCATAAATGAATATTTCCTCATGTTGATCAACAACTTCTCTTGCTGTAGCTTCCTCATTACTGCAGCTAAATGCTTCAGATGCTCTTCTTTTGTTTTGCTGAAAATCAATATGTCATCTAGNAATTCCTTCAACACTTCATTCATCAGCCTCATGAACGTACTCAGTGCATTCGTCAAGACAAACAACATGACTAGCCATTCGTACAAACCTTCGTTTGTCTTGAAGGTTGTCTTCCATTCATCGCCTTCCCTCATGCGAATCTGATGGTATCCGCTTTTCAAATCAACCTTTGAAAAAAATTTGGCGCCACTTAAACAGTCCATCAAGTCATCCATCTGTGGCAATGGAAACCTATACCTGATGGTTATCTTGTTAATGTCTCTAGAGTCTGTACACATTCTCCAACCTCCATCTTTCTTTGGACTCAGTACCATTGGAACGACACATGGAATTAAACTTTGCCTGATCAGTCCTTTATCTAATAGTTCCTGCACTTTCCTTTTGACTTCTTCATTCTCTTGCGGCGTCAACCTGTATGCAGCTTTGTTTGGAAAACTGGCTCCTAGTATGGGGTCTATGTGATGACTCACACTCCTCATCGACGGAAACGAATGAGGTAATTCATCGACCACAATGTCAACAAACTTCTCCAGTAGTTCCTGAATTTCTTCCGGCAAGTCATCCATTCTTCTGCTGGTCAAAATAACTCTTGGTTTCCTGACCACAAAGAACTGTGGATCTTCCTTCTTCTTTACTTCTGCCAGAAATTCCTTCCCACTCATGAGAAGTATAGTATTTCTCGGTTCTGGTTTTACTTCTTTGTCTTTAATTGGAAGTAACATATGCATCCTCCCATTCTTCTCCAGAGTATACATATTCATTTTCCCATCATGAATTATGTTCCTGTCATATTTCCATGGTCTGCCTAGCAATAAATGACATACATCCATAGGAATAACATCACAGATAATTTTATCATTGTATCCTCCTATCTTAATGTCCACCAAGCACTGTTTAGTGACATTTACCTGATGTCCCTTCTGTAGCCATGAGACTTTATATGGGCTTGGATGATCAGTTGTCTCCAACTCTAGTTTCTCCACCATCTCGGTTGAAACGAGATTATATGTGCTTCCGCTATCCACGATAACCTTGCACACCCTGTCTTTGGTTTTGCATGTAGTTCTAAAAAGTTTGTTTCTCTGAGCTGTGTCCTCCACCTCCTTCTTGGGTGTTAAGAGAACCTTACACATCATCAGAAACCTTCCGTCTTCTGGGTCTTCTGCTTTAGCATCTTGCCTCTGTGCCTCGGCGATGTGAGCTTCTCCTCTATCCTTTTCCATTTCTGGACAGTCAACTACCTTATGTCCATCCTTTCCACATGTGAAGCATGTGATGACTCCACCTCTGCCTCTTCCTCTACCTCTGGTACGAGGAAATGTGTTACTATCAGCGTATCCTCCACTCTGTTCTGTCTGCTTCCTTCGTTGTTCAGCGTGTTGACCTCGCTGTGAACTTCCACCTCTTTTTTTTCTGGTCTGAGGCTTTTTCCAGTCGTCCTTGGATTTTTGGAACCTATCCTGAGCAACTGACTTATCTTCTGGCTGGTTCCTACCTCGGCCTCATTGTGTTGGCTTACGGCTTAGCTTTTCTTCCGCTTTCAATGCCATCTGATACACATCCTCCACCATTATGATGGTTGTCATACTCATCTCATCCTGGATATCA
>SNQJ01S0040175.1:0-15714 GCA_010110895.2 Picea sitchensis
ACACTACCAACCTTCCTAACCTCTTAACTCAACAAAAGTATGGTGATCTTGGAAATCTTCTCTTAATGCTTTTCGAGCACAGAAACAAAATTCTAAAGAATCACAAGTCATCACTTACCCTCTTAAGGTCCGATAGACCAATTCGGCCTTAGTGGACATTAATCATCATCATCATCATTTAATGTTTCAGGATAACCTATCACATTCAAATCTTGGAAAATCTTGCAAGTGTTTACGTAATGCGAGACGGGTATGGGAAATAAAAAATTTGCAATCTTGCAAGATGTTTATTTACCAAATATGTGTTTGGTAAGCATTCGTGGGGACGACATGGCCATTTCTAAAGGAAACCACAATAATCTGAGAGGAGATGATCTTACTTTATAAATGAAAATTTCTCTTATTTATGTTAGAAAAAAAGGATCGTGTAACAATAAAATAAAAAAAATGCGGAAATAAAACACATAAGATACACAATACAATAGAGACACAAAAATACGTGGTTCACCCAGTGTGGGCTACGTCCACCAGAGAAATTGTCATGTCCTTCCTTTATATTATCCAACAAAATGAAGGGATAAAACCTACAACACACCCATTGTAACTTCATATTCTTTCTCTCTCAGTCTCCTCTTTCAGAATAAAATATTCCCGATAATACATAGCCACAATACAATTCCCTCATAAAAAGAGGGTTTCCTTCTAGGGAAAAAAAAACCTAACATAATCTCTAACGTCAGATCTGAGACTTAATGATGAATGGTCAAGATTGAGTATGAAACTACAATATACATTTACAAGGAAATGTTTCCTTCCGGGGGCGCTGCCCCCAAACCCTCGTTGGCCCCTGGACCCCCCAGACCCCACAAGGGGGGGAATCCCCCCTGAAACCCCCCACGTGGAGGGTGTACAGTCTTCATGGGGTATAAACATGGATAAAAACAAATACCTCTGAATCAGGAAGATAATCAAGCTCCATAACCAACAATCTCCCACTTTGAGACTTGATCCGGGATCTTTTCATCGTGACTTATAAAGAATTGCAGTAAATGAGCATAAATTAAAGTGCACCATTAAAGAAGGGAAAGCTAAAAAATGAAGAGACATAAGAATCAGATCTGAACACAAAAAATTGATAACGGAGTTTGTCCCTGGTGGACTACGTCTCCAGGTCCTGCTCTCAAATGGGTAGGCTCTTTTATTAACTCAACAAAAGAATTTGGCAAAATACATAAGTATACCTCATTCTAAAATCAAGCTGCAAAAATAATGCTCAGATCAGAAAACAAACTGCACCACTGAATATGTGGTGTCGAATTACCCAGAAATATATGTCTCCACACCTCGATCTGACTTTGGCACTCCCAGGCCCAAGAAGAATTTTTTCTCAATTTCCGTGCCCTCTGCAACCTGCAATAATGATTGTACCTTTCCTAAAAAATCATGCCCTGCAGGTCGTACGGTCCATGCCTCCTCCCCATGGTTGGGCGGAATACACCTTTTAATATTAAATGAGAGCGATATGTACCAAGTGGTACTCGCGACCTAGTGGTTAGGGGCGAAAGTGTTAAGGCATGGGAAAAGGCGGAGGTTCCGGGGTCGATCCCCATAGACTCCATTTTTGGTTTGTTTTTTATATGGTTATATAATATATGTATACATTCTGCTAACTTTAAAGATGTCGCTATAATGTCCTCCAACGATATTCAACGATGACTATAGGTGGCGTGGTCCACCAGATTTGGCGGACCCGCCACTATTTTTTTGTTTCAAAATTCATTCACGGGTCGTCCTTGTGCATTTCCTTCCTACCATGTGGCAACCCCTGCTTGGTCCATGTGGCAGCCTCTCATTGGGCCACACTTCCCCCTGTCAAGTCAACATGTCATTTCAGTGCACCACATCATCATGCCACGCCATTCGTATGGAATGCCACATGGCATGATTTGATTAGTCCACAAATCGATTCAAAAATCCAATAACTGAGTGACATGTGGCATCGTTTGGTGCTGCCACATCATCACGATGATGTCAGCATGACACATGTCACTTCCCTTCTCCTTCCACATGCATTGTACGGATGATGATTTCATCTGTATGGATGCTAACATCAGTAGTATGGATGTTGACTCATCCCCTACTGATTGGGCTAGGTTGACCAAACTTTGACTGTGAATATATTTCAATCCGTAACTCTGTTTAATGAGTCATTTGCGTCTTTATAAATATTGTGACATGCTCTTTGTGATCATGCCATTTTAACTGAGTTTTGGGAATTTTGAATTTTTTCCCTTTCTCTATCTGTTGGAGCCATTCTGAGCGTTTTGAGTTTCCTCTATGAGTTCTGAGTTGTTCTTGGCCTTCTCTGGATCCTTTTTAGATCACACCTTCCCACTGAGAGCTTTTTGGACCACCAAAAGCTTTCATTAATCAATGGGTAAGTGAGGGAAGAGTCCCCTCACTTTGTCCTTCACGATCCACTTTGCCTTGCTTGGATGTGTGCCTTCTAAGCCTACTCAAAGATAATCAACATCACCCCTGTGTGAAGTCCTCATCCTCTGGTCTAGGATGATATATTTATGTAGCTTATCCAAGTACTCAGGTGCGAACTGATCAACTGAAGGTATTGAAACTTCCTCATATTGATCCATGATCATGGGAGGCTAAAAAAGTTTCAAGTTCTCAACGTTCACAACTGAGTAAACATGCATGTAAGGTGGAAGATTCAGACGAAAATCATTGGTACCAATTTTTTCCAAGATAGTGAAAGGTCCATAAGGAATGGGCTTGAGTTTCTTGCCTTCACCCTTCAATATTTCCTTGATGATGTGAAGACATACCCGGTCTCCAACCTGGAATTGATGATCAACCTGTGCTTGTCATGCCGATCTTTATATTGTGCTTGACTTTTTGCCAATTGTTCCCTGGCTTCCTGGTGTATCTGTTGGATCCTCTGGATGAACTTGCAGGCTCTGTCCTCTGTTCATTCTTCATTCACATCGGTATCTCTCCCATACATCAATTCCAAAGGAACCTTTCGTAAATACCCAAAACATGTCCCAAAAGGTTAACTCTGAGTGGACGAATGCAAAGATTAGTTGTACGCATGTTGTACATAGGGTATCTGTTAATCCCATAACTTGGGATGCTTTCTGTAGTAGCCTTGAAGAAAATGTACGACTGTTCGGTTTACCACCTTTGTCTTTCCGTCGGTCTGTGGATGGAAAGTGTTAGGGTCCTAACCCGCACATAGGTAGAACAATATATTCGGATGTAATAAAGGTCAATATTAATAAGGCCTTTCAATAAAATAGAATAAGGCGGATGTAAGAAGACCTAATAAAAGCTTCTGCTTCTAGAAGGATCTTCCTCTAGATGCTTCTTTTTAGTATAAATAGGAGTCGAGGGTATGAGAAACCTATCTTGGATATTATTGTAATAGAGCTCTGCTCAACTAGAGGTTGCCCCCTTGAAGAGGCCCGTGAACATTGCTTTCAGATTCAAAGTGTTATTTTTGTTGTTATTCTTATATCATTTTAGTGTTATTGTGGTGAATGTTCTAGTTATATTGTTGTTATTCTACCATTACTAGCATTTTATTTATGTTCTGCATACATTTTATATCTGGTATATTACAAGTTGTATCGGAGCACTTTCCTCGGCAGAAAGTGTGGGTTAAATTTTTTTCGGGGTAGAGACGTATTCCGACGTCTTTAAGCCACAAAGATCTGTCGTTACGCACATAAACCCACGGTTGAGGGATTCATACACGTAGGAAATACAAGTGGTACTTAAGCACACATTTGTTGGCCACCCTTGTAACCCTTGTTGGTACCCCTTCGAGTGGTAGCGCATCAGACAACACCTGTGTACGGATCGGCCTAGATTACCTGAATCCCTCTTTAGATAAACCAAGCGGCTGCCTGACTGCTATAGTGTCACCGAGAATAACACTCAAGAAGATACTCTCTAGTACTTGAGTAGTCGGGTAGTAAGACTAAGGGTACGGTCTATCCTCCTTGGTTAGTGCCCTGAGATATTGGGCCAAGTACTACTGTTGGACCCCGCACGTATATCAGAGAGCTATAGCATAGGGAAAACCCTTGTCTGAAGAACCCTTGAATACCTAACCCTTGGGGATAGAAACATAAACAAATTAAAATAGACAAGATCTATTATCGTGCAACTGTGTTCAGGTTTCCAAGTAAATACACATTTCTTTCTGGTTAAGAATTTGGGCATTTCCTCTCTGCAATATTCTTCAGACTGGACGTGAAAAAAAAAAAATTTGAAATTTCTCCTTTGTACAATTCAATGAATCGCTCAATAATTTCAACATAGACTCATAAATGGGTGTTGGATTCAACAGAGAATGCACCATCAAGTACAATTCAACTTGATTTTGAAAATACAAGTAAACTTACAAAAAACAATTATTTGCAAGATATAATTGATATTCTAATTTGAGTGTTTGAAAATGCTTGGAGTTCATAATGTTCTCCTTTGATTATGATTTTTCCATTGCCAATATAATTTAAAACCTAATCACTCGAATATTCTTTGCAACTACTTGATCACATGTGCTTGATTGACATTAATTGTGTCTCTTGATTCCAATAACTTGCTTTGTACTCCATCGATATATGGTCATACCACAAATTACAATTGTAGTTTAAGTTTCAAAACTAGACACAAACGTTCTACCATCAAACATCTAAAAAAACACAATTGTACACAACACTCTTCACTCAAAAAAAATTATAAAGGACAAGCCTTGACCCTTTTATAATCTTTTGAAAAATATATTGATTAATCTTTTCAATTTTCTCTAATCAAATCTGACAAAATTCTGGTTACATATAAAAAAAAATTCAAAATTTGACTTTCGAATCTGTTTGATTTCTTCATGAATATTGGAAAAAATAAAAAATACAATACAAACTTTTCCCCCTTGAAGTAGTGTTTACTTCAAGCTTGAAGTTACATCAAACTTTTGGCATAAAGTAATAATTCAAAATGCCTTTTTTTTTAATTAAAGTATTTAAATTCTCTTTTTTTAATGTTATTGGAATATGATTACTTTTGATTCATACGCAAAATAAAACATTGATCTCCTTTATTTTAATAGATCATTCAAACCTAGAAAAAAATGACGTGGCATTCCTAGCAAACTTTGGGTAATCAATGGTGATCTTCACATAATCTTCTAAGTGAAATCAGTTGGAAATATCAACTAGAAATATCCTTTACTGGAAACTGATTGGTTGGAAATTGATTTGCGAAAATTATTTCCAAAATTGTCCTCAATTACTGTAATCCTCTTATTTTTCTCTATTGAATGCATATGTGAGATTACCATTTTCTTCATTTCATTGTTTTATTTGAATCTTAATTCAAATATGCAGTGGATTCTTCGTAGTGGTATTTGTTAGAATTGCAAATGTGGGAAACACAATTCACATATGATAATTAACAATCACACAGATAAGAAACACAGAGATTTCATGTGGTTCACCCAAACATTGGGCTACGTCCACCAAGCATAGGTATCGATTGTCTTATTATTCAAATCATGGAGATTACAACAAACTTGCAAGTTCTCTCATAGGATTACACTCTATCTCTCTTTGCCTCTATGGGCTTACATGAATTTATATACATTTACACAAGAAATTGATTATTAAATGCACTCATATCCATATTCTAACTTGGTCTATTTTAGTTGCAAACAACAAAGAATAATAGGATCCAAATCCATCCTTGGAGAAATTCGTTGTCACCAAATCCCAACAATCTCCACCTTGACAACAATTAATCCAATACCTTGCTCCTTCATTTTGTTCATCACCTTTTCTGCAAGCCAAGAGAAGCCAAGCACCACTGCAGTTTCTCTAATAAAACTGGTTTCATGATCTCGCATGTGTGACTTGCACGAGTTTGGATTTCCTGAGGGGTCACTCCACCTCCAACATGTCTTCCACAACTGTGTTGTGAGACATATTTAGTGATAGATCTCCTTCTATCCAAGACACATGTAAAATATACATTACAATTATCACAGACCATCTCAGTGTAGCCATTATAGGTGACATTTTTGTTTCTCAAACACTGAAGCACCCATTTCACTACAACACCTGAATCTATCATGTATCTGACAACATCATTAGGATGTGAAACATCTAGTATTAACCATTTCATCACATACAACATACCTCCTACTAAACTTACATGAGACATAACCTTTTCTTCTTTATAGAAAGGACATATGCTTGAAGAAAACTTATAATGGAAAGCAAGAGGGATAAAAACTGGTTTTACAATGTTGATACTGAACTCCAACCACAACTTACCATTACCATCTCTGTGTACTTCCATGCCCATAATTTGTTTTTCTGCTCCTTGATCCCTCATCTGAATTGTCCTATCCACCTGAATTGTTTTCTTACTAATTTTATCCACACTTCGGCTTGCATCGAGCATACCATCAACAGATAACATAAATATTGTGAATGTACTATAAATTGTATAGTCATTCCTACCCCTTGAAAAATTCTGACTCGCTATGAAGGATTCAAACCTCTTATATATTTTCCTGGGTAACAATAGGCCATACAATGAATTATCTGGCATGCAGACAAATTTACCGTTGCGATCTTGAATCAACCCTTTTGGTTGTTCCATACATATTATATATCTGTAATTGATGAGCTTGTGAGAAGTAGGATCCCACACACAATATCCCTTTATACCACCATCATTACTTGCAGATATATAAAACAAACGGGAATTCATAAACAAAGATTTTAAGTTTGGAAATGATTTATCGTTTACCAGTACTTGCAATTCTTTCTTGCTCTTATGACCTTAAAGATTCTACCATAAACAAGTAGATGCATTTGTCACTTCAGATGGCACTTCAGTACTCTCTTCCAGCTTATAAAGGTTATCAAACTTTGTTGTCTTCATCACTACTAAGTTGTCTTCATCACTACTAAACTACATTTCAACAATGTGAGTGCTCCACCTTGACCTGTATACTTATATCCACAATAATCCAACACTCCCAATGAAATCAAATTTGATTTAAGATCAGGTACATATCTAACATCCGTTAATTCCCTAACAATACCATCGAACATCCTGATTCTAATACTGTCAACCCGAACAATTTTACAGGGAATACCCTTTCCCATAAACACTACACTCTCATCAACAGATTGGTAAGAAATGAACCAATTTCTATGTGAGAACATGTGGTGGAATGCACCTGAATATAACTACCATTCTTCTTGATATTCTAAATTACTAGAAACAGATAAAACTTGATCAGTCATACTTGAATTTGTTACAGCCAAATTTGCTTCCTTCGTAGAGTTTTCCTCAGATTCCTTTCTCTTCCAACAATCTTTCTTGAGATGCCTTGTTTTGTCACAGTACCAACATTTTGCTTTACCCTTTCTGTTTCTTGACTTATATCGAGAAAAACTTGTCTCATTATTCTCTTTAGTTCGACCTCTGACAAGCATTGCCTCTGAAGTTGAGGTTTCTTGACTAGATTTTCTCCTCATCTCCTCAGCCAACAAAGCTCCCACAATAGATTCATAATCTAAAACATCTATTGAGATAAAGCTAATAGAGGTGACTAGATTATCCCAAGACTCGGGCAACAAACACAATAGTGTAATAGCCTTATCTTCATCTTTGAATTTAACTTCCATACTAGTCAATTGAACTATAAGGGTATTGAAGGTATTTAAATGGTCAACAACTTTTGTACCTTCTTTCATCTACAAAATGTACAACTGTCTCTTCAAGTAGATTATGCTCATCAAGGACTTTGTCATATATAGATTTTCCAACTTGCTCCATAAGCCAGATGTTGTATCCTCTCCTACGATATTAAACAGAACATCATCCGCCAGACATAAACGAATGGTACTAAGAGATTTTGCATCCAGATCTTCTCATTCCTCATTTGTCATGGTTGTTGGTTTCTTTGACTTTCCTACCAGTGTTTTTTGCAACCCTTGTTGCACCAATAAATCCCGCATATTGAGTTTCCAGAGCTCAAAGTTGCCTTTACCGCCGAACTTTTCAACTTCAAAGTTCGAACTCTGCATCTTAGCCATTAGCACAAAATCTCATAATGCCCAAATCACTGCTTATAATAACCAAGGCCCTTTAAAAGATAATGTGGAGGAAAAAATGGTAGAAACACCACAAGGTTTAATAAAAAAAATCATTTTACCAACCTCTCCTTTTATTTAAAATAAAAAATAAAAAACACATTTTTTTAAAACCTCCGCCTTTTACATATTATATTTAATTCCAAATATAATAAACCTTTACTCAATTAAAAAACCTTTGTACTTCATCCACCCACGTGACTTGCAATGTTCACACTTTTATAAAAAATGAATTCAATTTTTGAAGAAAAACCCAAATACTGTAACTTTTTCAAGAACCATATGAATATTTCTTTGAGGGAGCACTAGTGTTGGGGATCGACGCTCCTCCACTGTGGATGGGGGAGCGTCGTCTCTCTGTGATGCATGAACCGGGTGCACGACCTTCATGTAAATTTCAATTTCAGAAGTGTGAGAACGTCGGAGCACCTCTAACACTGCCTAGGGAGCGTCGATGAATTTATACTCAATTCAATTCATGATCTTCACCATGGATATGGTTCTCATGGATCTCCGACGCGGCTCTGATACCAATTGTTAGAATTGCAAATGTGGAAAACACAATTCACATATGATAATTAACAATCACACAGATAAGAAACACAGAGATTTCACGTGGTTCACCCAAACGTTGGGCTACATCCACCAAGCATAGGTATCGGTTGTCTTATTATTCAAATCATGGAGATTACAACAGACTTGCAAGTTCTCTCATAGCCTCACACTCTGTCTCTCTTTGCCTCTACGGGCTTACATGAATTTATATACATTTACACAAGAAACTGATTATTAAATGCACTCCTATCCATATTCTAACTTGGTCTATTTTAGTTGCAACCAACGCAAAATAATAGGATCCAAATCCATCCTTGGAGAAATTAGTTGTCACCAAATCCCAACAATATTAGTATCAACAATGTTCAACACGAACTACTGCTAGAATCTATGAAATGGAGAATAGCTTATCCAATCTCTAATGGTGAATAAAACGTTGATAAGTTCCTTGAGTTATCTTCATACCAATATATTGTACATACCCAAATATTTTCTTTCTTGGTTTTGAAAACACAAATCTAAGGGTTCCACCAAACTAGATGGAAATACCCATATCCCTAAGAATTCACACATTCAAAAATATGCAAAGCACAAAATTATTTACAAGCAGAGATCTTTACTTAGTCAAATTCCCTTTTCGTCGACGAGAAGAAAAAAACATGGGAGATGTAGGTGGAAAGTGGGAATGCATTGAAGAAATCCACAAAAAATAAAAGTCAATGAAGACCTCCAATAGTATGAAGATGAAGTGACAAAGAGTCGGTGTGCGATGAGTGTGGATTGATGCTTGATGTATGAAACATTATTGGTGTTATTTGTGATGAATCATGTGCAAGGCCATGTGAAGCTGCTCATAAGTAGAGGAGATTTCCTAATCTAGTGTGTGACAGATTTCACGAGGAGTGTAGTGTGCACACTTTTAATAGTGCAAAGGTTGGTCATCTATTTAGGGCACAAAGATGAATTTAAACGAAAAGCGTTGAATTGGATCCACATGATGGAATAGAAGGCCCACTCTAGATTTATTCTGATAGATGGCCGATCCCAATGAGTATATTCACTATTAAAAAACCATAGATCTCTTTCTATAGCCAAGCAACAATAATCCCATTCATATTCATTTAGAGGAACTACAAAGAAAGGGAGGGGATATACTACATTCCTAGGAAATTGGCGAATACAGCGGAAGACCATGTACTTCGACAGATAGAAGTAATATAGAATATATTGTTTTCCTATATAAATGACGAATACAACGACAGGCCATGTATTTCAACGGATGGAAGTATGTCAATATAATGTCTAGCAGTCTGTTCATTACAAATTTGTCATCGATGGTCAGAAGCAATTGTATCTTCAATGGATGAAGTGGTAGCTCGAATGAATGTGGGAGAAAGAGTGTAATCTACGAGAGTTCAAAAGTAGATAGAAGCACTAATGAAGACTGGACCAGACAAAGATCAAAGTTTTGTAAATATTTTTTGTAAAATGTATTTATTATTGTTCTTAGTGATCTAAGCATCAAGGGAGATGTTAGAATTAATACTTACATTAGAGATTGGTTTGAATTTGTTAGATTTAGTTAGTGGTTGAAGATCTTCTCCAACTATCCTATTTATGTGTGTGTGGTTGAGAAATTATCTCATAAATTTATTATGTAATTAAAAAAAATAAATTATTTTATACATGATAGATTGTTAAGTCCTCCACCATTTTAGTTTATAAATTATTTCATAATGATGCATTTCTCCCTTCCTTGAATACTAACATGTACATTTTGTACATGGTCGGCGAGTGTTAACCCTTTTTACCATACATATATAGACTTGTTATTAATTTATTTTGGGGAGTGTTAGTCCTTAATCCTTTTTAGCCCACATATATATAGACTTGTTATTAATTTATTTTAACTTAAGATTAAAGCATATATTATTAATTACCCTTCCTTGGTGTGTAAATTTCCTATATTCTCAATTGTGCTTTGATATTTATTTTCGATCACAACTTCAAAGACTTCGACAAGTGAGTCAAGCCACATGATAAAGATAAGGTGAATACGAATTCCATGTAAGACAGACCTCAAAATTCCACCGAATTCAACAAAATGATATAAAATAAAATCTTCAATTACTTTTCAGAGTAGTTGACGTGTTGACGAAGTGAAGGGGGAAGAAACTTGCAAAGTTGGACAGACGGTTACGCCAGTTTTCAAATCCGGTATTAGCACGAAACTAGGGGCGATGGAGATTGATAAGCGGTAAATAAAAAAGCGACGCTTTTGGTGAGCTGTGCCTGAATCCCGCGAGAAATAACAGGTATAGTTTCCATCGATTCCTAGTTTTTTTAGGATTTTTATACAGTTTCATTGATTCTAGATAGTCCATATACGCTATTTAGCCATACGGGTCTCACCAATGCGCTTTTATTCTTCAAATCCAGGCCGAAACTTAAAAGCATGGTCTATGAGTCTATTGATTATTGATTAAGCATATGATATCTACGCAGAATAGATTTGAATTTTGGGGAGGACTAGTATCACCTCGTCCTTGCAATTTAGGTTATCCATTGTCATGACAGTCCTCCGTGGAAGAGTTTTATGCTTCAGTCTGCTAATGGAGCAAACTATTAAGCTATTCTACATAACTGTAGTTCTCTCGATCATCATAACTCTTCATGGACAGATTTGCAACGCACAGACAACTACGTGCCGCCACGACGTTAACTATACAAAAGGTAGAAAGTTTGACAACAATCTAAATACAGTTTTGAATGATCTTGTGCAACACACCCCCCAAGCTGGGTTTAACACTTCTGAGCATGGCCAAATTCTGGACCAAGTATATGGCCTCCTCCAATGCAGGGGAGACACAACAGTCAACCAATGCTACAATTGTTCACAAGAAGCAAATACTGCCCTCTGACAAACTTGTGGGAATGCCAGAGGCGGTTTAATTTGGCTTGATGACTGCTTCTTACATTATGAAAACAATAGTTTCTTTGGACAACTGGATACTGGTGGATGGTATCTTTACAATACAAATAATGTCTCTAGCCCTGTTGTCTTTAACGTGGCTCTTGAGAGCCTATTCACCAATTTGTCAGCTGAAGAAGCATATGGATCTAAATTCTATGCTTCCGGAACAACTATAGACTCCTTGTTTCAAAAGATTTACGCTTTTTTCCAGTGTTGGAGAGATATCAATTGGGAGGGGGCAAGAGGTTGGTGCCCAGAGGGGGGCATGTGCCCAAGGGTGGCGCCTCCTCTTTTACCTCGCTCGGGCCGTGAAGCGGTGGGGGAGAGGATGAGGGGTAATGAGCAGTGGAGGAGGTCACCTCCAATTTTATCGAACTGGCGCCATAGACTTGGAGAGGAACCGACTGCATCTTCTGGGAAGTGTGTCGAGGGCTAGCAAAGTGAGCGATGAGCCCTCGTTGGGAGAGGGTAAGCCTATTACCATGAGAGAGGGTGTTGTTGTTGCGAGCACCCCTCTTGGACTTTCCTCGCTCTCGAGGCATACTAGGGGGGAAATGGAGGTGGAGGAAGGAAGAAATGGGGGTTGAGGGGAGCTGCAGAGAGTGATGAGGGGAGACGGAGACGCTGAGAGGGAAAGTGGAGTATAGAGAGTCCGGGGGATGTCGCTGGTGCACAAAAAAACATTGCAGAGAGCAGTGGTTATGGGATGCTTGTAAGAGTTGAGGAGTGGAACAGGAAGAGTGCACCAGGGTGGGTAAAGAATGGGATAAGACCCCCGATCAAAGGCCTGGTTGCACATCTTAACTCCATTGAATCCTAAAATGACCGTTGCGTCCTCCATTAAAGCCTGAAATGACCTTTGCGTCATCCTAGTACGCCCTGCCTGGCTGGTTTGCTCGCCCAAATCCCTAGCCAAACGCACTACCATAACTCCTCTCATGGTGTGATTATAAGAATGGATGAGGATTAGTAGAGACTTTAATTATAGGAATGGATGAGTTTGTTTTGGTTATTCAATGTTTTGTTGAGAAAGTAGATTATATGTTAAATTATTGTTTTCTAGTTTTCTGGAGTCAACATTAACATATTTTTTATTCGATATTTTTAAACATGTCATTTTGATGAAGGATTTTATTGATTATATTCTAAAATTTTTACATTTTGACTATTTTTATTTTAAATCTGATAAAAAATGACTAAATACATTTATACATTCAAAAATACAATTTAAATAACAAAAAAATTATATTTCAAAATTCAAGTAAAGAATACCAAAATTTAAAACTTTTAAACAATATTCATTACATTATAATTCCATGTGATTGACCAATCAATTCCATGTCTTTTAGCGGAGCTCTAACAGAAGTTTGAAGTTTTAATCTTATATAACCACTGCATCGTTGATGTCATTAAATTCATGTCAGTGGAATAAATAAATGTGATGCCATATATTGGATGTGAAGTGTAATGTTGCCACATATTTGTTTTGAGCGATCTTGTAACCAAATTTGTAACATAATTTAGAGTTAGCATTTCAGTACTCAATCTTTGTCATCTCCCACTGTTCAACCTCATTTGATGTCTCCTTTCTTGCCCAGCCTCTTTTTCCTATCTTCACTGTTGTTATCTCCTAATATATTTTAAGAGTTTCTTTCTTTGTATATACCCTAGTTATACTTATATCTACACTTACCGATAGACCATCCATGAATGAAGTTCTATCGTTTCCTTCTTCGTCTCCCACGAGGACCAATTATTCAATCTCGAGTACCATGAGGTGGGTGGAGTTGATTCAATCTCGGGGACCATGAAGTGGGTGAAGTTCGATGCATGCATAATGAATGTTACCATGAGGTGGGTGGAGTTGGATGCACCCATAGTGAGTGAAAATTCAGAGCTTAATCACTCGAATGACATATACATGTACACTGTGTGAAGTGGATTACTCAACTTTTTGAGATTAGCTGAGTTTTGGCCCTTTTTAAAGCATTAAAGGTTTAAAAAGGTAATGATATACATTAAAGGTTTGGTCCCAACTGTTTGTAAATTCAATTATCATCACGGTTATCATCATCTAAAAAATTATCATAGACCAGTGATTGATTTCTTTCTTTGTTATTAAATTTTTCATATATTAGTAATTCTAATAATCAATAGATTTTCATTTTCCTTCCCGTTTATCAAAATTGATTTTAGAAAATATCAAGTAAATGTGTTTAAATTCAAATTGACTCACTGATTTTGTTGTAGATTATGTGAGAAATAGAAACATGAACATAGAGGGATACAGACACAATCCATATATAATATGAAAAAATAACAATTACAAACTTCAAAAAGAGTAGAAAAAAATTACTAATTACAAAATCTACACAAAATAGACTAAGTCACAATGAATATTAATAAAATAGAATTGTAATGTCTCTCCATGAGAGGCTATGAATTAATAAGTGACAATTTATACACATATGCATTGATATATTTGATGTAAACAAATATTTTTATTTTTACATAAAATTTCAGAAACATAATGAATACATATTAACAAAATACCTCCTTTGTGGTCTGTTGAAGATGACCATTTGCAATGTAGTCCTGCAAGTAGCAGGAATATACTTCCAAGCATTCATTTCCCCCCCAACTTTCCCAAATGGAAACAACATAATCCTCCCAACCAACTAGGAGCCTAGCCAGCTTCCTATCTCCAAGAAACCTTTCGGTTTCTTGGCCCTTCGTGCCCGGAACTCCAAGAACAACAAAGCACATATGCTTTAAGAATACTATCACAAGAAATATATCTTCCAAGAATTATACAACCTCCCAACCTCCTCTAACCTCTCAAACTCCTCTAAATAGTGGCACATTACCCCTTAATTGAGGCATATTTTTTTTTTAACGTAAGCGGATATGAGATTAGATTAAGAAGTGTGGCAGAGCCACTGGTTCAGAATACAAAATGCCCAATGTTTCTTTGGGTCTTTTACCTTGACTACAAACAGCTTTAACTACAACAGCTGTGAATACAAACACAAGCCTACTAACTGCNGAGATTAGATTAAGAAGTGTGGCAGAGCCACTGGTTCAGAATACAAAATGCCCAATGTTTCTTTGGGTCTTTTACCTTGACTACAAACAGCTTTAACTACAACAGCTGTGAATACAAACACAAGCCTACTAACTGCCAGAGTTACCTATGTGCTTACTAATCTGCTTATTTAAAGCCATGGCTACTACATTGTCAGACTGCTTGAGAGCTTGATACAGTGACACTTAACCCAGAAGTTACTTTTCTTCTTCCTGATTCCAGTTACTGTTGAGCTGGGCCATTTTGGCCTCCAGTTGCTCCATTCTTTCGTCAAATTCTTGTTGTGTGTTCTTTAATTCTTGATGCAGTTTGTCCAGTTCTTCAGCAAACCCAATCTTTGTCAGAGTGATGTCTGATTCAAGCTGTTCAAGCCTGCGACCAGCTTCCACATCCAGATTTTCCAAGAAATCTAACTGCTGCTGTAGCATCTGCTGCAAATTTGCCAGGGTCTTGTCCATCTGCTTCAAGCGTTCTTCTGTACTCATTGGCCCTTTGGAGGAAGACGCCATCACCCTTCTTTCTCTACTTCGCGTTCCTAGAGTAGCTCGCCTTGGTTTCTTACCTTCTCTTTGTGCCTGCTCGACTTTGCTGAGCGTTCCTTGAGTCGATTTGTGAGGGACCCGAGCGCCCTTTATTTCTCTTTGGATCTTGGCTATCATTATTTTTGGGAGATGGGGGATTCGCGCAAATCCTTTGTCTGCCTCCAAACTCGAGCTCTCTTTCTTATGGTACCTGGCTGAACCTATTTGCCAATAGACCCGAGCGCCCCTATCTTCATGCCCGATTCGCTTTGATCTCTTGTACCTGCGCGGGTCAGCATCTGTATGAACGTTGATGGATCTCATGAGATTAGGGGATCTCCACTTGATCCAAAATGCCATTCACTGACAGAGTACCTTCTTTCAATAGCACGC
>SNQJ01S0040175.1:39431-67934 GCA_010110895.2 Picea sitchensis
ATCTCATTCTCTCCTATATATTGATGGAATTCTCATGGAAAAGGTTAAGCAAGATTCATTGGAGAATTGGTGAAAGAATTGTGTGAAGGACCTAGCTTGAACAGTAGCTTGGAGACTATAACAAGTCTATCAAGAGGATTTGATCTTATTCATACAAGGATTGATCAAGTGTGTGTGTTGGAGCCAAGAGCCACCAAAGGGAAGCTTGCAACATCAAGGTGATCATGTTGTAATCTTCTACTTTCCATTAATATGATACAGTGGCATGTCCCTTTCCCATAAATCTATTCTCACTTTATTATGTAATTCCTTGATCATACATATAAGTTGATTGTTGAATATATTGTGCTATCTTCACTTTGGTTGGTTTGTGTTGTCTTGGTCTTGACCTCACGAGAGCACCAGAGTGAAGCGGGAGAAACATAGACCCTAGGAAGAGATATAAATGTATGTTACTTATTCCTTCCTACTAGATAATTCAATGGTCATAACTTAGGGAAAGAGTCATGTCCTGCCCTGTTTTGTTCTAGATCTAGCTGGATCTAGGGAGATTTGTTAGTGTCTGCACCTACCGATTAGTCCGATAACAACCACTTCCTTGGATCTTGATTTAGGCCATACAATATCTTCTTCAACCTACATACCAAATCTTCTTTCCCTTTGACCTCATACCCCTATGGTTGTTTCATATAAATATCTTCCTCCAAATCCCCATGGAGAAAAGTTGGTTTTACATCTAACTATTCAATATGCAAATATTCTACTTTCACAAGGCTTAAAATAGTCCTAATTGGAGTCATTTTAACAACAGGAGAAAATGTTTCATCAAAATATATACCTCTCTTTTGTGAAAACCCCTTTGCAACAAGTCTAGCCTTGTACAAATTTTTTCCTCCATCTTCTTCCTTCAACCTATAAAACCATTTATTCTGTAATGCTCTTTTTCCTGTAGGCAACTGAACCAAGTCCCAAGTCTGGTTATTTACCATGGTATCCATTTCCTCTTTCATGCCTTGCTCCCACTTCATTTTAGTGTCTATCTTCATTGCCTCTTCATAACTTTCTGGTTCACCAGAATCAATCAACAATAAATAATACAATGAAGGTGAGTATCGTTTAGGGGGTCTACTTAACCTAGTAGATATTCTAAAAACACTTACAAGAGTTTGAGGTACCTGTTTCTCCTATTGTTGTACATTTTGATTTTCTGGTACCTTTGGAATTTCCTTTTCAGTGATCTCATCAAGCACTGTGTATTTTGGTTTTCTTCTTCTTCTTTCCTTCCTTCCAACTGATCTTTATACATGATCTTCTCATTGAATATGACATCCCTACTCCTAATGATTTTGTGATTTTCATAATCCCATAAGCGATAACCAAAATCATTAACACCATATATAGTAAAGGTACACTTTTTGGATTTTTCTTCAAGCTTTATTCTTTTTTCTTTATCAATATGGAAAAATTATTCACAACCAAAAGTCTCCATACATGAATAGTTTACCTTTTTACCTATCCATGCCTCCTCTGGAATGCCACCATCCAAAGAATTTGAAGGTCCTCTATTTACCAAGTAAACAATAGTATCTACAACATCTGCCCAAAACTGTAAGGGAAACCCTGCATGCAATCTCATACTCCTTGCACGCTCCATGATTGTCTTGGTCATCCTTTCTGACACACCATTTTATTGTGGTGTTCTTGGAGCTGTCTTCTCTCTACAAATCCCATGGTATGTGTTAACACTAAGTTTATTTCCTAGGCTGAGGAGGGAACTCACAAAGGTAACCACATAACCACTTTAGAACTGGACACTAGCCTATTTAGTTGAGAGAGGGATCTCTCTTGTCACTTAGTCTCTAATAGATAGGTTTCCTTTTTAAATCGATGGCTAGGTTTTGATGATTGAAGAGATTTTTATAGAGTTTTGATGGCAAGAAGGAGAAGGATCTGTTGGGAAATGGAGTCACCCTTTGAAAATGAATGAAAACAATGACTCATAGGTGGGACTCTTCAAAGGAATAAAGGATAAATAGGTGATGAAACTTTTAGTTTTTAAATTTGTTGTGTGGAGTGAAAGAATAATGAAACATATAAAAAAATCAAAGCACCATGAAATAAGAATTCAGATAAGTTAAGGAAAAAACACAAAGTTTAAATCATTTGAATCTAAAGCACCATTAAGATGAATTTCAGACCCTTTAATCTTCAATTTAAATAGATGAAATGCATATAAAGAATAAGAAAAAAATATGTACATACAAAGATTAGAACACAAAATTCAGGCCACCACCATTAGAATCTTTGTCTTGAAAATCTCTGGACTTCTGCATTTGTATTTCATTCAAATTCAAAATATTTTTACAATATCAACCAAAATGTCCTTGCTTCTGCCAACTCACCCCTCTTTACATCAAAAGTGATAAAATATATAAGATCATATTTCCACACTAGGAATCTAGGATTCGAACTACTGCCACCTATAATCATGGATCTGGTTACATTGAAGGAGAATAACTTCTAAACAACTTTACTAAAAATAGTAAATTTGATTTTGACCATATTTAATGTAAACAAAAGATCTTATACAATCATAGATCTTGATAAAAATTTGAATATGATGTTGTTCTGAGTCATTAGGTGCATCGGGAGACCATTTCGATGCATTTGGTGTGTTGTTTGGTAACTCTACCACCCTTGTGTAGCAAACTGGAGCTAACGTTGCGCAAGTGATACCTACAACGTTTACGTAACACAGTTGATTTTTGTTGAAACCTGTCCAAATTATGGTTTCAACAAATTGTTGGAGATCTATGTTTAGCTCAAAAACTGTATACCCATCACCTTCTGTTGTTCTTACTAACCATGTGTTCTTACAGTACTTGCGTAGCAAGAGCTCGCTACACAAGTGTTGTGTATGACAATTTCTTAGACAAAACTGCAATTGTGCTTAGGAGGTGGCTTTATGTTGTCATCATTCTTTGAATCAGAGGTACAGGGAGTGCAAAAATGTTTTTTATAACACATCTTGAACCTGATGACATCCTCCCACTTTTTGTCACCATTGAAATTGCACCTTTGTACTGTGATCAAAATTCCAGCAAAACACCCAAAATCATGTAGTAACTCTTTTCCCCAAAAAGACAAAATTGTGAGGTTTCTTCATTCATATCCCTTCTACTTCTGTAAGTAGTTCTAGCCTCCTTCTGGCTTCATCATTTAGCTGCATTTTTTGTTTGAGATACATGTTTTCCTTTCTTAATGTCAAGTTTTTCACTTTCAATTTTCCTACTTGCCTAAGCAACATTGCATTTCTTTTCAATTTTGACTGGGCATTGGAAAGGGATGCACATACATCGTCTATGGCTGGTTTTCATTCTTGAAAGTGTTTCATTATTCTTTCCTCTGATATCATTTTTTCTTCCTTGATATGGATAATTTTGTCTTGGGCTTCCCTTAACTACTTGTTGATCCATTTTATAGTTTTCTCTCCTTCTCCAGGTGAAGTGTGAGGTTTCTAAATTTCTACAGGTTGGTCCTGTGCATCTAAAATCACCTTTTTGGATAAGGATCTTGTCAGAGGAGCTATAGGTTTGTCCAAAATTGTTGTCTTAGGACTTTGCATAACTTCCTTGCCCTTTGAAATTTCCTTCTTTGAAATTGCTTTAACTGGTGATGTTTGAACATTAAGAACCTTCTGAGCCAATTTCCTTTTCAATTCTCTGATATCTTGGTAAAAATGGGCTATGACATGTTCAGCCTCTTTGAGTTGATTTTGTAGCTCTCTGAATTCTTTGTCCCTTTCTTCCGACTGCATCTAGTCTTCATCCATCTCTTGAGCTGAAGGTTCAACAAAATCTGTCTACACTGTGGGTGTGGGAATCCTTCTAGCAGTTGACCTTGTTGTTGGTATGTTGGGTGTATGCATCTCCTTTAATTCATCGGTGAACTATAGAATCCTACCCTTATTCAGAACTAAATGGATTGGTGAAGGCACCTCAATCTCCTTTCCTTTTCCTTTTCCTTGTTCTGTAGAACTTCTTCCTTTTCCACCTAAACTGTTAGAGGCCAATCTTTTTGTAGATAAGGGGTCATCTCCTTTGGGGTCTAGGGGTATATTTTTTTAGGCTAAGGAGTCCCAATCCATGTTAAATTTTCTAAGCTCCTCAACCACTAGCAACTTCACCAAGGAAAAGTGAAACAAGCTACTCTTAAGTTAGCCATCCCTAGATTGGACTTTATCTACCATTTTACCTAAGCTTCTATACAGGTAAAAAGGTAAGTTTAGGGGGCTCTTTCCTATGAAATGCATGAGGATTCTTTCATGGTATTGGTATACCCTATCAAACCTACCCTCGCAAGTGAAATACCTTTGGATTACCCTCAATAGCTTCTCATAGGGCTCCAAAACATACTCCCTGGGGATAGTGACACCAATCTTCTACTTTTTGTACTTGGACTTGAGGAAATTAGTATAAAACATAGGATCAAGAGGCATACCTTTAAACCATTTTTCTCCTTGGATTGGAATATTTGTAGAAACAACTATTGTCTCCTATGACATTGCGAAAATGACCTCAACAATTTTTGTTTAGACACCATTATAATTTAGGGAAAACTCCTTTGTTAACTGCAGGTCATACCCTTCTATCTTCTCACAAAATCTTATGCACCCAACCTACTCAAAAGACACTCTAAATGCAAGGTTTGAATTCACCAAAGTTATACTCCGTGGCTCATACCTCAACACGTTTCCTCCCCTGTACTTCTTCTTCTCATGTGTTTTCATATCTCTATGGATTTTTCTGCAAGATGAACTCAAAACTATTATAGGTAGAGAGGTCTTCAAAACTCAACAGACAACTCACACATCAAATCAACAGGCAAAAGATTTAACTGTATGAGAGGCAGGCTATTGATAAAGTATAATAGCATGGAAAAAACAGGCTTTAATGGTTTTTACACAACAAACAAGTGAATATGTGATGCGTATTGAGAGAAACTACAACAGATTTTGTGTAGCGAAGAATGCTACACAGAGCTTGCGTAGCAAGGGAACCTACACAAGGTTTGCGTAGTGAGCAACTAGTTTACGTAGCAGAGGATTATTGGAGCTTGCTTGAGAGGAAATGACTAATTCACAGGTCAAGGATGCTTGAAAATGGACAAAAGGTGGCGAAGATGCATGCATGAGATGATAAGAATATATTTGAAGGGAAAAGTACATGTTTATTTTTTATTTTTATGATAAGACTTTTGAAAATCATCCAAGTAACTTGCACAACGCGTCTGCACAATGTGCACATTTTTTCAGTTTCCAAGGTACAAGTGACATGAGATGTGATCATTACCATTTTTCTAAATTAATCACATGTGATGATGATCATTGATACACTTTGAAAATACTTTCCCTCATAGACTTATGACTCGACTTGGACATACCACTTCCCACCTTGTGAAATTATTTCAAATCCTATAACCAAGGACCTTTTCAAATTATTTCATGTGGTAAACATCATTTAATAATTTGTTGTGTTTCATGATGTGTAATGATGTATTATGAAATCGACACAAAAACCCTTTGACTCAGACATATAACTTGACCTTTGACATGCATTTTTCTTTTTATTTTTTCAATGACCCAAGGAATTTGAGACATCATGAGACAAAACACTCACACACACTGTGAATTAATTTGGAATACTCTAGTCTTTCAAAGACCAAAATATGACTTTGCTAAGTTTTTGACAAACCTATAACCTTAGCTATGAAAATCACGGTGCTAACATTTGGCTCCAATGGGGATGTTTTCCTCCCTGTGAGGAAACAAAGAACAACAAACCATGTGCCTGACCATTGGGATTTATTTTGACTCAAAAAGAGTCTAAAACTGGAAATTTAAAATGACTGACAAACCCTTTTCAAACTTGAAATTACTAGCTAAAATAAACAGAACCTTAGGGCCTTCACTTCGAGATTCAATTTCTGTTGAAATGAATAATTTTAATTGCTCTATCTGGAAAATAACAATGCTTATCTTCAATGAAATGGAAAGAATGAAATACTTTTAAGAATGGTAGTGTTTGAGAAACCTGCCATTTACAGGTCCTCCACCAATGAGATTTCCATTGAGATCCTGCAACAAGTAAGCATTGTTCACATGATAAGAAACAATTTTGAATGGTCCCAACCATAGGTGGTCAAACTTTCCATTCTTCCCTTTATCTTCATTTCTTGCGTCCCACTTCAGCATCAGATCATCCACCTTGAAATCATCATGCTTTGCATGTCTGTCGAAAACCTTTTTCATTTTGTACCGATGCAGTTGTGAGTTGTTGAACACTTGTTCTCTCATTTGTTGCACACGAATCAATTGATTTATCCTTCTTTGAGCATCATTTGGTTCAAATTCATGTTCTTGCAATAATTTCATCACGAGCAGTCCTAAAGAAGTAGGGAAAATTGCATTTGTGCCATATACAATATGAAAAGGTGATGTAGCAATAGACCTCTTGGTGGTGATCCTATCAGGCCATAATGCATAAATCAGTTTCTTGTGACAAGCCTTCTTGTTTTCCTGTAGAATCTTCTTAATAATTATTTTCAAGCTCTTGTTGGATGACTCAGCTAACCCATTATCCTGTGGGTAATAAGCTGTGGAATGACCAAGGGTTATGTTGTAATCACTGCAAATTTTTTCCATTCTCTTGGACTTGAATGTGGTTTCATTATCAGTAATGATTTTGACTGGACAACCAAACCTAGACATAATATTTCTTTCCAGAAATTGAATGATAACAACATCAGTAGCTTTCCTTGTTGGAACTGCTTCAATCCATTTGGTGAAGTATTTTGTGGCTTTCAATATCCATCTATGTTGAGCTAAATATGGTGGATGAATCTCCCCTATAAAATCAAGGCCCCATTTCCTAAATGGTGCTTCAACAAAAAATAGGCTTTAAAGGCAAGGGAAACAATTTCCTTTTTCCATAAAAAATTTGGCATCCATGACAGCTTGATACCTCCTTGTACACATCAAAGAATATGCTAGGCCAATAAAACCCAACTCTTAGTATTTTATGCAATGAGGTTTTCCGATAATGGTGACCCCCATGGTCACCTTTATGGAATTATTTAATGGTCCGTTTCACTTCATATTCTAATAAACAACTAAGAAAAATCCCCCCTGGGTCTTTCCAATACAAAGAACCATCGAGAATACATAATTTGTCAGTTTTCAATTTCAGAAATCTAGATTTTGTTTTACTGACTTAGGGAGGGGCTTGTAAATTTATTAGCACATAAAGAATATCAACATACCATGGAGGCTCAATAAATTTCTAATATACCTGAGGGATTGTTTCTTCATTTGAATTTTCTGACAGAGATGTAATAAATTTTATTCCCAAAACATCATAATTTGACCGTGTCATAAAATTGGCAAGCCCTTGACCTTTGATCAACTTTGTAGGATTTATTTCCAAGTCATATTCCAAGAAAAAAACAATCCATTTGGCTCATCTTCCTTCAGGATTAGATTGAGTCAAAATGTCCTTTACATCATTGTTAGGCACATAAGCAGTAACATGAGAATGAAAAATGTAAATTTTGAATTCTTTAAGGGCCTTTACCAATGCATATGCTTGTTTCTCCATGATGTCATACTTCAGAGGGGAATCTCTTAAGGTTATGTTGTAGTAGGCTATGGGCATTTCAAAATTATGTTCATCCTTCTACAATAAAAACCCAAGTCTCTAATGCAAAAGAGAACAAGATGAAATGCTTTGCAAAATCTGGACTGGCCAATATTGGTGCCTTTGTCAATGCTACTTTAATATCCTCAAAGTATTTCCTGCCTTCAGGAGTCCAGTTTATCTCACTTCCCTTTCTAAGCATATTAGTAATATACTTTATGATTTCAACCAGATTAGGGATAAACCTTCTCAAAAAGTTTACTCTTCCAAGAAAATATTGTACCTCCTTTTTTCTTCTGGGTGTGCCAATCTTGAGAATTTCATCCACTCTGTTGGGATCTATCTTTTTTCCTTATTTTGAAATTAATGATATGACGAAGTAGTTTTCCCTCTTGCATTCCAAAGTTGGATTTTTTGGGATTTAATGAAATGCCAAAATTACTACATTTATGAAAAACCTTTCTAAAATGTTTTAGATGCTCATCATCAGAATATGAAAACACAGTAATATCATCTAAATAAATGACAATGAACTTATCTTTCTCATCAGCAAAATCTATGTCCATATCCCTTTGGAAAGATGCCCCTGCATTCATGAACCCAAGAGGAATTTTGGCATACATGAATGTACCCCTAGGCATTGTGAAGGTTGTTTTCTCTTTATCATCAAGATGCACCATGATTTGGTTGTATCCAGAAAATTCGTCAAACATTGACATTTTCTATGATGCAAGCACTTTCTGTAGAATGTAATCCATGTTGGGAAGCGGACAATTTTCTTTGAGGTAAACCCTATTCATATTTCGAAAGTCTACACACAACCTGATTTCACCACTTTTCTTTCTGACAGGAACTAAGTTATCCTACCATTTAGAGAATCTTAAAGACACTATAATCTTAGCATCAAACAACTTTCTTACCTCTTTCTCAATCAATGACAACAACAAAGGATTAATCCTTCTCAATTTCTGTTTGAAAGGATTGTGATCATATTTTATTGGACTTACATGTTGAATCACATTAGTATCATAAACCTTCAAATCCTCATAGCTCTAAGAGAAAAAATCTGGGAAATCCTTCATTAGGATAATATATCTTTTCTTGATTTATGAACTAAGTATCTTGGAAAATTTGATGATTTTGGGATCTTCCTGAGTCCCAGTGTTAAAATCCTCTATGTCTTCATCATTTGTAGTGATCTTAGGGTTTCTTTCCACATCATTATTTTCAAAAATATTTTCCAAAGGAACCAAGCCCTTGGGAATGATATTATTTTTGAGCTAAACAATATCTTTACTAGAAATCTAATTTTGAAAACAATCATCATTTGTGAACATAGTTGCATCTTCTTCCTGGTCACAACAATTTTCATCATCAATATTTGAGTTGAAAAATTCATCAGTCATTTGAAGGAATCTTACCACCTGCTTGTCATCCTCAAAAATATGCCAATACTTAATGTTGTTAGGTACCGTTGGCCTGTGCTTGACTTCAATTTCATATGTTTTGTTACGAAAGATAGGAATCTTGAAAACAAAGGCTGAAGTGGATAATGCATCAACAATTAGATTTTGTCGTCTTGGAATCACTGAGAGGTTATATTCTATAAAATTTTCAAGTAGATCAAGAAATATATTTCTATATGCCCTTAAACTAGGATGCTTTTGCTGATAGATTCCCTTTACTTGATTTATAACAAGCTCAAAATACCCATGTACAAGTACTCTTTTTGCACCTAATTCTTTCAAAATGTTCAAACCCAAAATCAATGCCTCATATTTAGCCATGTTATTTGTGCAGTCAAAATAAAATTTGTAAGAGCAAAGTTTTGAACTTGTTCTGGGAGGAATTATCCAAACACCTACTCTAGCTCCCTCTTTGCTAGCAGCTCCATCAAAATTCATATTCCACAGTTCATCATCTCCTCTATTTTGATGATCTGAAATTTTCCTTGCTTGATGATCAAACTCATCTTTCACAGGAACTTCAATAGTCTTTGGATATTCTTATTCGAAGCACAAATAATTGTAGAAAATTGAATAACCAACCTCAGTGTGAACATAATAAATAGGATGATTGGTTGGACTGGTTTTTCTCCTCACCATGTATTTCAATAGTACTTCCCTATACAATCTCCTTTCTTAGCCAAAAATTGCTATAGTTGCATAGGACATATCCATCTGTAAATTTTCTTTCAACTTTGCAGCCCATGACCTTGACAACAACATGCTAAACTTTGGAGGGATGTCAGCAACAACCACATCCATGACCAGATTATTTGATGGAATTTGAGATAGAGACACAACCATGTCTTTGATTAAACCCATACATTTTAACTTCCTTGAATCAAAAGAGAATAGATCCTTGTAACGCCTAGTAATGTCCAAGCCTAGTTCATCCATGATTACCTTTGGCATCAAATTATGAGATTCCCTTGAATCTATCATTGCATTGTGTAAGGTCACATCATGAAATTTAAGGCTGACATAGAAAGGTGGTATATCATCATCATTACTACTTTCTTCCACATGAGGGCCAAACAAAATTGTGGGGTGATTATCTTGCACATTCAAAGTATCATATGCTTCATCCATTTTCAACATTTTTATGATTTGGATTCTACATTCACCATTACTTATCAATTCATTGAAAGGAACACAAATTTTGATTTTTTTCATTTCACTTTCAAAATTAAAAGGAGACTGAGTTTTTTCTACCTCTTTGATGACTGCATCCCTTTTTACTTCGGGTACCTTATTTTGGGGATCTTCTTTATGTTTTCCTTTCTCCAATGCATCCTTTGCAGAACTATCTTTCTTAGGTTGACTTGAGGAAGGTGTACTAACTTGAGGTTTCCTTGTAGGATTTCCCTTTGGAGGGTTTGCAGGCACCTTTTTATTTCTGAGATTATACTATTTCTGAAGCTGCATAATGGAATTTTGATACCCCTTATACTCTTATGTTTCGATTGACAACATATCATCATTTTCCTGCATAAAATTATCATTTTCATCCATAAATTGATCATGTTCTTCTTTAGTTAAGAACACATTTGTTTTAGTATCATCACAACAATGTATGTTGTATTCAAGAGATTCATCAAATTTTTCACTCATATAGTTATTTTGGAAGAGGGGTTTTATTTGTTGATCACCTTGATTTCTCTGGTCTCTCTGTCTAATATGTGGACCTGGTGCTCTTCTAAAATTTTGATTCCTGGGTTGAAATTCAGCTTGATATTTGATGGGAGGCTTGTTATCAAAGGACAACTTTTCCATGAACCTTTCCATAGTTTTCATCATTAAATAAAATTTTACATCTAATGATTGGGAAGTTGAAGGTTGAGCTTCTCCTTTAACCTTTTTCATATTAGTTCCAGGATTATGCTTAATCTTTCCTGATGCCATCAGATTCACCTGTACTTCAATTGCATCATTCATCATGTCATATAGTGTGGTATATCTTCTTTCCCTCAACAAAAACGCAAAGTCACAGTCAAAAGAGTCATCATAATGAAGTCGGGAAGCTCCAGGAGGGGGTTTAACTTCAGTTGGGATTGAATTATAGACCCTCATGAACCTAGTCGAAAATTCCTATACTGTCACACTAGGTGATATTTTTATGTTATTATACTGAGTCAACAATTGAAGATGATTTTTCTTGACACCCCATCTTGCAAGGAAACTGATTTCAAATGATATAAAGTCAGGGATACTTGCTACTAGAAGAGATTTAATCCATTTCATGACTTCACCTGAGAGACTTTGTGAAAAAAATCTCAATTTTACATCCTCATCATCTACTTCCTCCAAGTCAGCAAAATAATTAAACCAATCTATGTGTTTCTGAGATAAAACATTCTCTTCTGCATCATATGACTTAATTCTTTGATTACAATTTTGAGGTAAATCATGCAATTGAGTAGGTAAAACAAGGGGAGAAAATTTTGTTTCCATGGCTCTAAGAGGATTCTGGACTTGCTGAACAATTTGATTGGGAATGAAAACAGTTTGAATGGGGACAGTAGAAATCAGAGATTGGAATTTTTTCTTATCAAACAAAACTTCTTTCAAGTTAGACTCTTATTTAGATCTAAACAAAGTTTGTTCAAATTTTATGTCGAAATGAAGGTCATCAATGCTTTTCAATCCATCCTTAGGCAATGATAGATTTATGTCTAGAAAAGTACCTAAGTCAAATATTGTTTCTTTTCTTTTATGTAAGAGTTTCTCAGGATCATACACAGATGCTATAGGTTCTGGATCTGGGTTTCTCCTAGTGTAGATCTTCCTTGGAGCCAAGATTTCTTAATAAATTTACTTTTTTGCTACTGATCTTAAAAATGAAGTCGTCAGGGTAAATTGTTTTCAGCTAATGAAATGTTTGATTCTATGTTACCCTCAGGAATCAAATCTGAAATTTTAGTCATTCTTTCCTAGGGAAAATTGAACTCTTTGTTCCTTGACAACGACGCCAAAATGTTAACACTAATTTTATTTCTGAGCATGAGGAGGCAACTCACAAAGGTAACCACGCTGAGGAGGCAACTCACAAAGGTAACCACATAACCAATTTATAACTGGACACTATCCTATTTAGTTTAGAGAGGGATCTCTTTTGTCACTTAGTCTCTAGTAAATAGGTTTTCTTACTAAATTGATGGCTAGGTTTTGATGATTGAAAATATTTTTATAGATTTTTGCTGGAAAGAAGGAGAAGGATCTGTTGGGCAATGGATTCACACTTTGAAAATAAATGAAAACAATGACTAGTAGGTGGAACTCTTCAAAGGAACAAAGGCTAAATAGGTGATGAATCTTTCAGTTTTTAAATTTGTTGTGTAGAGTGAAAAAAGAATGAAACATATAATAAAATTAGAGCACCATGAAAGATGGATTATGATAAGTTAAGGAAGAAACACAAAGTTTAAATTGTTTGAATCTAAAGCACCATTAAGATGAATTTCAGACCCTTTAATCTTCAATTTAATCATATGAAATGAAGATGAAGAATAAGAAAACAAGATGTACATACAAAGACTAGAGCACAGACTTCGGGCCACCATCATTAGAATCTTTGTCTTGAAAATCTCTGGACTTCTACATTTGTATTTCATTCAGATTCAAAATATTTTTACAATATCAAGCAAAATGTTCTTGCTTTTGCCAACTCACCCCTATTTACATAAAAAGTGATCAAATATATACTATCCTATTTCCACACTAGGATACTAGGAGTCGAACTAATGCCACCTATAATCATGGATCTGGTTACATTGAAGGATAACAACTCCTAAACAACTTTACTAAAAATAGTAAATTCGATTTCGACCATCTTTAATATAAAACAAAATATCTTATACAATCATAGATCTTGAGAAAAAATTGAATATGATGTTGTGATGAGTCATCATGTGCATCTAGAGACCATTTCGAGGTATTTGGTGTAATGTTTGGTAACTCTTCCACCCTTGCGTAGAAAACTAGAGCTAACTCTACGCAAGTGCTACCTACAACATTTGTGTAGCCCACTTGATTTTTCCTGAAACCCGTGCAAATTCTGGTGGAAGCAACTTGCTGGAGACCTGTGATTACCTCAAAAATTGTATACCCATCACCTCTTGTTGTTCTTACTAACCATGTGTGCTTATAGTACTTGCGTAGTGAGAGCTCGCTATGAAAATTATATGCATGATAGTTTCTTAGACAAAACTGCAACCATGCTTAGGAGGTGGCTTTTTGTTTTCATCCTTCTCTGAATCAGAGGTACAGAGAGTGAAAAAATGTTCTTTATAAAACATATTGAACCTGATGACATCCTCCCTCTTTTTATCACCATTGAAATTGCACCTTTGTATAGTGAGAAAAATTCCAGCAAAACACCCAAAATCCTGTAGTAACTCTTTTCCCCAAAAAGACAAAAATGTGAGGTTTCTTCATTCATATATTTTCTACTTCTGCAAGTAGGTCTAGCCTCCTTCTGGCTTCATCATTTAGCTGCATTTTTTGTTTGAGATATATGTTTTCCTTTCTTAATGTCAAGTTTTTCACTTTCAAGTTTCCTACTTGCTTGAGCAATGCTGCATTTTTTTCTAGTTTGACTGGGCTTTGGAAAGGGATGCACATGCATCATCTATGGCTATTTTTCATTCTTGAAAGTGTTTCATTATTGTGTCCTCTGATATCCTTTTTTATTCCCTGATCTAGATAATTTGGTCTTGGGCTTCCCTTAACTGCTTATTGAGCCATTTTAGAGTTTTTTCTCCTTCTCCAGGTGAAGTGTGAGGTTTCTCAATTTCTACAGGTTGGTCCTATGCATATAACCTCACATTTTTGGTTGAGGATCTTGTAGAGGAGATGTAGGTTTGGTTAAAAATATTGTCTTAGGACTTTGCATAACTTCCCTCCCCTTTGAAATTTCCTTCTTTGAAACTGCTTTAGCTGGTGATGTTTGAACATCAAGAACCTTCTAAGCCAATTTCCTTTTCAATTCTCTGCTCTCCTAGTAAAATTGGGCTATGACATGTTAAGCCTCTTTGAGTTGATTTTCCAGCTCTCTAACTTCTTTGTCCCTTTATCCTGAATGCATTTGGTATTCATCCATATCTTTAGTTGAAGGTTCAACAAAATCTATCTGCATTATGGATGTGGGAATCTTTCTAGCAGTTGACCTTGTGGTTGGTCTGTTGGGTGTGTGTGTATCCTTTAGCTCATTAGTGAACTGTATCCTCCTACCCTTCTTCATAACTGGATGGCTTGGTTAAGGGCCCTCAATCTCCTTTCCTTTTCATTTTCCATGTTATGCAACACTTCTTCTTTTTCCACCTGGACTGTTAGATGCCAATATTTTTGCAGATAAGGGGGTATCTCCTTTTGGGTCTAGGGGGATATTTGTTGAGGCTAAGAAGGAGTCACAATCCTTGTTCAGTTTTCTAATCTCCTCAACCACTAGCAGCTTCACCAAGGAAAAGTGGACCAATCTACTCTTAATTTGGTCAGCCCTCACTTGGACTTTATCTACCATTTTACCTAAGCTTCTATACAGGTAAAAAGGTAAGTTTAGGGGGTTCTTTCCTGTGAAATTATTGAGGAGTCTTGCATGGTAATGGTATACCCTGTAAAACCTACTCTCATAAGTGAAATACCTTTGGATTACCTTCAACAGCTTCTCATAGGGCTCCAAAACATACTCCCTGGGGATAGTGGCACCAATCTTCTACTTTTTGTACTTGGGCTTGAGGAAATCACTATAAAACATAGGATCAAGAGACATAAATTTAAACCATTGTTCTCCTTGGATTGGAATCTCTGTTGCAGCAACTATTGTCTCCTCTGACACTGGGAAAATGACCTCAGCAATTTTTTCTAGACACCATTATATTTTAGGGAAAACTCTTTTGTTAATTGTAGGTTATACCCTTGGATCTTCTCACAAAATATTATGCACCCGGCCTGCTCAAAAGACACTCTGAATGTAGGGTCTGAATTCACCAAAGTTAGACTTTGTGGCTTATACCTCAGCATGTTGCCTCCCCTGTACTTCTTCTTCTCCTGTGTTGTCATAAATATTTGGATTTTTATGCAAGATGAACTCAAAACTATTATAGGAAGAGAGGTCTTCAAAACTCAGCAGGAAACTCACACAACAAATCAACAGGGAAAGGTTTTGCTCGAATTAGCACAAAATCTTTCATTGTATGAGAGGTAGGCTATTGAGAAAGTATAATAGCATGGAAAAAACAAGCTTTAATGGTTTTTACACAACAAACAAGTGAATATGGAATTCATAGAGAGAGCAGATGCAATAGAGTTTGCGTAGCAAAGAATGCTACACAGATATTGTATAGCGAGGGAACCTGCATAGAATTTTCATAGCGAGAAACTGGTTTACGTAGCAGAGGATTCTTGGAGCTTTATCAAGAGGAAATGACTAATTCACAGGTCAAGGATGCATGAAAATGGACAAAAGGTGGTGAATATGCATGCATGAGATGATAAAAAGAGCTTTGAAAGGGAAAAGTACCCATTTTTTTTTATGATAAGACTTTTGAAACTCATCCAAGTAACTTGCACAATGTGTTTTGCAGCACACGCATTTTTTCAGTTGCCAAGGTACAAGTGACATGATATGTGTTCATTACCATTTTGTTGACTTAATCACATGTGATGATGATCATTGATACACTTTGAAAAGACTTTCCCTCCTAGACTTATGACTCGGCTTGGACATACCACTTCCCACCTTGTGAAATTATTTCAAATCCAAAAACCAAGGACCTTTTCAAATTATTTCATGTGGTAAACATCCTTTAATAAGTTCTTGTCTTTCATGATGTGTAATGGTGTATTATGAAATAGACACAAAAACCCTTTGACTCAGACCTATAACTTGACTCTCTTTTGACATGCATATTTCTTTTTATTTTATCAATGACCCAAGGACTCTGAGACATCATGAGAAAAAACACTCACAAACACTATGACTTAATTTGGAATACTCTAGTCTTTCAAAGACCAAAATATGACTTTGCAAACTTTTTGACAAACTTATAGCCTTAGCTATGAAAATCATGGTGCTAATAGTATGAACATTAATAATCAAAATCCCTGCTACAATATTCACCTCCATTGTCTAATCTGAGACACTTCAACCTTTTTACTGTCTCATTCTCAACCAAAGCTTTCCATTTCTTAAAAGTATCGAAAACATCATATTTTTTTCGAATGCAATAAACCCAAGTTTTTCTACTTGCATCATCAATAAAAGTAACATAATAATGAGAGCCACCAAGAGATGATACCTGAGCCGGTCCCCATACATTTGTATGCATAAGATCTAACCTTTCATTTTTCTTTACCTTTACAACTTTGAGAAATATGACTCTCTTCTATTTTCCATAAACATAATGCTCACAGAAATCCAAATCAATCTGTTTAAGATTTGGAAACAAATTTCTTTTTTGAAGTATCTACATCCCCTTCTCACTCATGTGTCCAAGCCTATGATGCCACAGTGTTGTATCCACTCCTATAGAAGCTAAAGAGATAGAATAATCAGTATTACCAATACATAAATACAATGTACCTACCTTCTTTCTTTTTTTGGGTGACCTTCCACGCCTTATATGTAAATATAGATATACAAGCTTCACTTACCAATTGCCCTATTGAAATTAGAGTTTTTCTTATATTTGGTACATGCCTTACCTCTTTCAATAACCATTGGTTTCCATTCTTGTTCTTTATCTTTACCTTACCCATTCCAAAAAATTTGCATGGTGCATCATCACCCAAATGAACCTGTCCAAAATCACCTTGAACATAATCTAGAAAATGTTTCCTATATGGTGTGGAATGAAATGAAGCCCCTAAATCTACAAACCAAGACTGAAAAATATTATCTACAGAAATAATCAAAGCATCTTGTAACACATCACCTGTTACATTTGATTCTTGGTTTTTTTCTTGTTGTCCATCTCTTTGTTTCTTTGGAGCTCTACAATCTTTCTTCAAATTTCCTTTCTTCCCACAATTCTAACACTCTATCTTTCCCTGTCTGGATTTGGATCCTCCCTTCCTAGAATTCCTATATATCCCTTAGCCATTTCCTCTATCCTTTTGCCTTCCTTTGTTCTTGACATTCAATGCATTACCTGATGTTTCACCTATGTTTTTCTATTGCATTTCCTTGCTAAGGATAACACCAACAACATCATCAAATTTTAGAGTGTTTGAACTAGAGACATAGTTACTTACAACCATGACCAGGCCATTCCATCTTTATGGAAATGAGCATAGGATTAGAAGATCCATGACCTCATCATCAAAGTCCATTTTTACATAACTTAGCTTATTAGTAATTATATTAAATTTATTTAAATGATATGCAATAGACCCACCTTTTGACATATTCATATTAAATAATCTCTTCAATATAAATACCTTATTGGACACCGAGGTTTTTTCATACAGTTTATCCAATGCATCCATCGACTCCTTCGTTCTCTTTTCTTTTGAAATATTGAAATCCACCAACGCTTCCAAGCTCAGGCATATCATTCCTAGTGCCTTTTTGCCAAGAACCTCCCATTCTTCATCCTTCATGGCCGTCAACTTATTTAATATTCCACCCAATGGTAGGAATAGATCCTTCTGATATAAACAATCTTCCATCTGCATCTTCCATAACTGGTAGTTTCGGCCATTAAATTTCTTGACCCTAAACTTTCCATCTTCCACCATTGCTCCCACTCGAACTAGGAACCCTCTTTTCCTATGAGTTACCTTTCGCTTTGATACCAGTTGTTAAAAAAATAGGATCGCAGAGAAATAAAATAAAACAAATGAGTAAATAAAACACAAAAGATACACAATACAATAGAGACAGAGATATACATGGTTCACCCAGTGTGGGCTATGTCCACCAGAGAAATTGTTAGGTCCTTCATTTTTATTATCCAACAAAATGAAGGGATACAACCTTCATCACACCCGTTGTAACTTCCTCTTCTTTATCTCACAGTCTCCTCTCTCAGAATACAATATTCCTGATAATACACATCCACAATACAATTCCCTCATAAAACAGGGTTTCCTTCTAGGGAAAAAGTATCCCTAACATAATATCTACTATCTTATCTGTGACTTTATGAAATTACAATATACATTTACAAGGCAATTTTTACTTCGAGGGCTTCGCCCCCGAACCCCTATTGGTCCCCGGACCCTGCAAAGGGGGCAAGCCCCCCTTGCAACCCCCCCCTGCGTGGATGGGTGTACAGTATTCATGGGGTATAAACACATCTGAAAACAAAGACCTATGAATCAGGAAGATAATCAGGCTCCACACCGAACAATCTTACTTTTTAAATGAAAATTCCCCTTCTTTCGATGTAGAGATATTTGTTTGTTCCAGAGAGGAGTTTGTAAGATGAAAATAAATGGAGTTCTTTAAAAAAGTATTGGGTCCCTATGTTTATTTTCTATCTTGTGGGAATCACTGGCACTATCATGATCATATTCATGTCCCTTATATGTTTATTTTTGGGATTAGCTAGAAGAATTTAGAATTAACATGTTTCTTGTTGGACTTGATACATAAATAATTTGTAGTTGATGAGGTTCAATTGATTCCTGAATTTTGTCTATGTTTTTTGGATGAAAAAAAAATGTTGGGAACAAAAAATCCATTCCCCATTTCAATAACCAAAGAAATTTTTCCTCCTTACGAGGAGACCTCCCTCCATCGCCCCACTAGTGGTTTCACTAAAGGTTGAACTGCATTCAATTTCATCAGTATTTCTTTCCACTACTTTATCATGCGCAGATGGTATTTTAAACAATAGAGAAACATAGAATCTAAAATCTTGGGAACTTTGGTTTTTTCTTTACCTCTTCAATGAATTTTTTCTTTATTTTATTTTTCAATAGACTTCTCTTGTCTGGATAAGTATTAGGTGTATCAAAGTCCTATTAGAATGGATCAGATGTGATATTGACTTGGAATGAAAACTGCCAAGAAATAAAGATTAGAGGCAGAGTAGCGAGACTACATTCGTAGTTTTTATTTATGTTAAAATCCCATTATTACCGAAATAAATCTATGGTTGGAGGAAGTTTTGAGATCATTGAGGCCTACTCCACTATTTTGTCCATTTTCGGTCTTCATATTACTTGCTCTTCTTTTGGGATATTGATTTCTCAATCCCATTATATTTTGGATCTTCCACAACACTTCAAGAGGAAATATTGTAAACCCATTGAAACCCCTCTTGCTTCTGGAATTTAAATATTCTCTCATCTCACTCAAATCTATTTCTCCCATTAAACATTTTTCAAGTACGCAACATCACACTTATACAGTTAAAGTACATTAAAAATTGTGCCATCCACCAATTTTTTTTCCAAAGAGGACAGTTAGGGAGAAAAGATGAAATGGAGGGTATTTACATTACACTTAATTTTATTTCATTTGGTCAAGTTCGGCCACAAGTTCCTTCATATTTGGTTGGTATTACTTATCATGTGCAAGGAATCTTAAAGCCAAGTTGACAACTACATCTAGAGGAAGAAGAATACTGAATTCCATGGGAAAAGACATGGTGAGTGCCAAAATTGGTGTGTAATCTAATTAACAAAGATGAACACCTCATTGAATTTATATCTTATAAATTTTGTTGGTGTCTAATTTTCTACAAAATACTCCAAATACAACCATTTGTAGCCAACTATTCTTTGAGTCTAAAAAAAAAGCGTTGTAGAAGTTTATTTTGCTAAAACCCATCTATCCCAGTCCTTATATGTCATTAACACTGGTGGGAATGATATTTCCCTTAATTATTTATTGAACACCAACTTCCAAAGGACTACGATTGCTTTGGATTCCATCAAGGTTCCAACTGCTCTAAAGAAGCAACAATAACAAATGTAATACTTCAGAGCAAGGTTAACAAATTCCTTAGCTCATTTTTTCATCAAGATAAACTAGTTTATAAATTAATTCAATAAAGAATATTGCAAATATATATGTATTATTAGTATATATTTAGTGTAGTATACACAGAGAAGATGGTCATTTTTGTCCCTAGCATTCGAACCTAATCTTTCATACCAAATGTAATGCCTCTCTATGAGAGGCTATGAATTAATACGTGACAATTTATACACATATGCATTAAGATATATGGTGTAAAAAAAGATTTTTATTTTCACATAAAATTTCATAAGCATAATGAAAACATACTAACAAAATACCTCCTCCATGGTTTGTTGAAGATGACCATTTGCAATGTAGTCCTTCCAGTAGTAGGAAGATGCTTCCAAGTATTCTTTTTTTTTCCCACTTTCCCAAAGGGAAACAATAGAGTCCTCCTAGCCAACTAGGAGCCTAGTCGGCTTCCTAGCTCCAAGAAACCTTTCGGTTTCTTGACCCTCTGTGTCTATGACTCCAAGAACAAAAAAACACATATGCTCTAAGAAGACTATCACAAGAAATATATCTTCCAAGAATCATCCAACCTCCTCCAACCTCTCAACCTTCTCTCCTATTTATCAAGTTTCCATACACCCTTCCCCAAGTCTGTTCAACCACCCTCATTAATAATCGTCAACCTCCCTTATCTAAAAAAATTTCGGAAAGTTAAAATAAAACTAAAATATAAATGATTTGCATAAATAACAATAAATAAATGAAAAGTCTTATCATGCTAGCTTATAAATGCAATTTGACAATTTCCCCCAAAATGGACATGACAACCCACCGTACTCATTTAATTCGTGATACCAACCATCAATCAAGTCAAAGAAGCTATTTAATGCTACTACATATTTTTGTATGTAATATAATTTTACATAGTCATTAAACCTTTCAATTAAATACTTTATAATCTAGTTTAATAATTAATACATTAATTAATTTTACTAGTGTACATATGTAGGGTATGTGTGCATAGCTAGCAGACACATATCCTCCACATATGCTAATGATAATCAATCACTGTCTCTAGTGCATAGTTCATGTATGCTCACACCAAGGCAGGAGGAAAAAAAATGCATCATTTAGTAACATTAACTAACAAAACTACAATAATTATGAATCTATAATTGATCATTACACTTAAACTTTAAAAAGGGAATAAAAATGAATGTTTTGGAACCAAGTGAGAAACAAGAGTGGCACATCTAATTCCCAAGAAATAATCCGAACTAACATCGAATTATCCTTCCTTCCTAACCTACTTCTATATTCCATCCTATCCTTTCTTCTACTGGACTAAGATGGAGTGTCAACTATATTGACCTAACTCTAGTTAGAACCTGTAAGTGAAAGTGTCTTACATCTTGACCAAGCTTCCCCAGTAGGAAACTAATAATCATCATCACACATATAGGGGAGCGTGACTTCACATAGCCCTCCCATGATTATAGGTTTCAGAGGATACATGGTAGGAAATTCCTCCACCCCTCCTAATAAAACTAGGGTCAACACCCTATATCAAGCCATATTATGCAACTACTGTTCTTAGAGTCACGTCATCAAACAATGTCCAATCTGGGAAAGTTGTGCATACTTTCAAAAAACAGAATTACCACATATCATAGAAATATTTTGAATCATAAATTAAATAATAAGTACAACTTACAACATGTTAGAAAAACAGGATCGCAGAGCAATAAAATAAAACAAATGCAGAAATAAAACACAGAAGATACACAATACAATAGAGACATATATATATATGTGTGTGTGTGTGTGTGTGTGTGTGTGTGTGTGTTTCACCTAGTGTGGGATACGTCCACCAAAGAAATTTCCAGGTCCTTCCTTTATTATTATCCAACAAATGAAGGGATACAATGATCCAAATGGATCTCAGTGGCCATCCACTTTTTCCACTGAATCACCATTTTGAGCCAGTGGTTTTGATAAACCATGATATTCACCCTTTTGATGGGGAATGAAATGTAATGTCATATTCATTTGTTAATTAAAAACATCATGTAATTATTTGCTAGTGGTCGTATGTGCATGCCTACAACATAATGTTAATGCACTGGATCCCATTAAAACTCTGTAGTTAAGCACGCTCAGGCTAGAGTAGTACTGGGATGGGTGACCTCCCAGGAAGTCATAGTGTTTTACATGCCTATGGAATTTTATAAACTTAGTCCAATTTGTCCCACATGCATCATGGGAATTGTTCTCCTCTCACTCTCTCATATATAATTGAGGTGAGGGAGGCCCTTTAAGCATGAAATGGAGTGTTTTTCTCTCTTTTGTTCATTAATAGAAGTTGGGTTTCACTATATTTTTGTTTTCTCCACATTATCTCTGTGTATTTCCTTTTTATATATCAGTTATATTTTTGTCTTCATGTTGTTCTCAAAATAATCTGGATCAGTGTTATCAGAGAAGGATGCTCCTTGTCGTTTCTTAGAGAAGGTCCCCGACAAGGTTAAGGTATAAAGAGTTGGGTCTCGAGCTAATTTCTCTTGAGGATAACTTCTCTTGCCAGCCCAAGTGACCTCCCATGGCGGAAGAAACAAGAGATGACAAAGAAGGAGATCCTTTCAAGATGTTGCACAAGGAAGCCCTCGTGTGACAAAAGAATGAGATGATGGACAACTTTGCTCATATCATTTGAAGACTATTGATGGCGATGACTGAGGCATCTTCAACAAGAATCCATTTCACAAGTGAAACACCCTTCAAGGTACAATTCAATTTTGATATCCCCTTATTTGAAGGCCAGATAGATTCATATGTTATAGAAAAATGGTTGAATCTGCTAGAAGGTTATTACTCTGTCCAAAACATTTCTAACAGTGAAAAGATCACCTCCGCGCTCCTTAAATCCCTTCCCCATGTCAGAGCTTGGTGGGAAGGTTACTGGGAGAGGTACAACATGGATGAATCTACATTATTTTGGAGAGAACCCACTTGGCTGACCTTTGTAGATTCCCTAAAGGAGGAGTTATATCATGTCAGAAACTATCATGACTAATACATGAGATGGACAACTCTATGTCATAAAAGAGACTAGAGAGTGTCGGAGTACGACAACATATTTCATACCTTATGCTCAAAGTTGGGTATCAAAGACTTTTAGTGGAACCTGGTTTGAAGTACCATTGTGGTCTACACAGGTACATCCAAACAAAGATGTATTTATTAGACATCTCCTCACTGGGAGCTACTTATCGATATGCGGTCAAAATTGAGCATAAATTCAAGAATCAAAGTAAGTGGGAGAAGCATGGAAAAGGAAAATATAAATCACATAATGAAGGATAGAGAAAGGAAGGCCAACCTCAAGAGAGACAGTCCCAGATGCAGGCAAAGAAGGGTAACGGGAAGTCTACGAAAGACACCAGAAAGTGGTCTGAGTTCCACAACAACCCTTGGCACAACATTGATGAATGTCGCTCAATACAGTCATTGGTGTCCAAGCTCAAAGACAAAGTTTTGAACCCTGAATTGGAATCTGATTCAGAAAATAATAAAATGAGACAACTCATTGATATAGAACCCATTTCTATTGTCACAACTGCAACAATCCAACCAGTAGAGGATCCTGAGGAGGGGGAGCAACACTTCCATTCACAGATGTGGGTAAAGGGGACCCCACTACATTTTATTTTTGATAGAGGAAGAAAAAAGAACATCATCTCAACAGAGGTTGTCAAGTAGTTTGATTTTCCAACAACACCACACCTGCAAAAATACAACATTGGGTGGCTTCGCCAGGGTCAAGATCTTCGTGTCAGCGATCAATGTCGCCTGTACTATGGCATCAAGCTCTTCAAAGATGAGGTATTGTGTGATTTTTCCCCACTCCAAGTCTATGATGTTATATTAGGCCAACCATATATGTGGAGGTATCATGGTTTTTATGAGTCTCGAACAAGTAGCGTCATTGTTACTCTGGGGGGTCAGCTATATAGGATACCATAGGTAGTTCTGACTATTGTCCTACTAAAACGATGCCACACAGTAATATCTCATACTGGAAAGTTTAGCCTCTTCACAATACGATCGGAAGGTGAAAAAAAGGACACTTCAACCACTACAGCCTCATCCCAAGACCTTTATGTCCAACATAATAAGATCGACAAGATTGTAGAAGAGTACCAAGATGTTCTTGCTGTACCTATGGGGGTGCTTCCACACTGCCCATTCAAGAAAGGTTATAAAATAACCCTTCATACTCTTCATGTTTCATATCCAGCGACAGATTCCTCCCACACTCAGGTAGATCATGTAGCTATATTGGTTGAAAAAATCCAACCCCTCCAAGAATAGGTTCATGACAACCTTCAATAAGCTAAGCAGGACAACTTCTTCAACAAGGCAAGCAACACACCAAGCTCCATGTTTAGCAGAACTCTCCCCATCTCCCATAGGAACTTGACGCAATGGAAACCTTTTATTCCTAATGGGGGAGGAATGATCCAGATGGATCTCAGTGGCCATCCACCTTTTCCACTGAATCACCATTTTGAGCATGTGGTTTTGATAAACCATGATATTCACCCTTTGATGGGAAATGGAATGTAATGTCATATTCATTTTTTAATTACAAACATCATGTAATGATTTCCTAGTGGTATTATGTGCATGCCTACAATATAGTGTTAATGCATCAGATCCCATTAGAAATCTATAGTTAAGCATGCACAAGCTAGAGTAGTATTGGGCTGGGTGACTACCCGATAAGTCCTAGTGTTTTACATGCCTATGAAAATTTATAAACTTAGTCCAATTTATCCCACATGCATCATGGGAATTGTTCTCCTCTCACCCTCTCATATATAATTGAGGTGAAGGAGGCCCTTTAAGCATGCAATGGAGTGTGATGTAAAGATTGTTGTGAATGAAGTGTAGACAACATCTCTTTATTTTTAGAGATAAGCTACCCCATTCTACCAATTTTTGTTTCTCTCTTTTGTTCATTAATAGACGTTGGGTTTCACTACATTTCAATGTTCTCTGCATTATCTCTTTGTATTTCCTTTTTATATATCGGTTATATTTCTGTCGTCACATTGCTCTCAAAATAATTCGGATCATACAACCTACAACACACCCATTGTAACTTCCTCTTCTTTCTCTCACAGTCTTCTCTCTAAAAATAAAACATTCTCAATGATACACATCTGCAATACAATATCCTCATAAAAGAGGGTTGCCTTATAGGGAAAAATACCCTAACATAACTTCTATCATCATATATACAACCTTATAATGAACGGTCCAGATTAACTATGAAATTACAATAATTTACAAGGAAATTTTTTCCAATATTTCCTTTCAAGGGTGCTTCCCCTGAATCCCCCAACAAGGGGGGGGATAAAAAAATTGTCAACGCCCCCCCTAGACCCCCCTGGTGACAGTTGGGGGGGTGGGGGGAGAAGCCCCCCCACACCCCCCCCGTTAGGGAATGGGGTCCAAGAACGGCTGAAACAAACATCTGAATCAAGAAGATAATCAGGCTCCATAATCAACATAACATAGACTATTTTCTTAATGTCTACGACATCCAAGTTACCTCATCACTACAATCATTTGGCTATCAAATAACTCATCAAACTATAGGTTAGTTCCCCAATAGATCATATCCATGCATATACATAAAAAATTTATATAAGAACCCATATTTGTATTGGCGTTCAATTAATAAATGTAGGTTTATTTTTATCATGCCTTACATCTGTTATGAATTCATAACATAACTTGAACTGGTATCCATGTATTAAATTTGCATGTTTGAACAATTCTCATAACTATCGTAATTATGAACATCTAACAATAAAAATAGAATTATGCAGCACATAAATAGGACCAGATATACAAATCTCAATTTTCTATATCAGTTTAACTAAGTCCAAATAGTTATTAAGCAACTAAGATGAGTAAAATTGAATTTCTGACTATCCAAGGTCAAAATATGGGGTGTTACATACACCCACCCTTCAATAAACTTCATCTCGAAGTTATGGTCATTCTCAATATATAAGGAAAAATTTATGACACAACTTCTATGTGTCTTCTATCATAGAAAACCATGTGCTATATTGGTCCCATTGGACCTTCACTTGATTAAAATATGTTGAATCTATTAATATATTGATTGTGACTAAACCTATTTAGGAGGAAACTTATCATGTACCAACTCTATTTTATTACCACTGGTAATTAAATCAATGAAAAGACATACTTATCTTATAGATTTCTTCTTCCTAAGTTCCATATAAAACCCCCATAGTTAATGTGTAGTTTATGTTCGAGTTACTTCACACACACCTAGGATTTGTTTTTTCCAAAGGTCCTAAGGTTTTTCCTATGTTTATTAGTCATTATTCAGTCTCCTAAAGTTTATGGGAGAATATTCCACCTGGAGAATATTCTCTTCAGTTGACACTTCAGTTTGACTAGTTGAGGTGAGTCTAGATGCTGCATTGGTTTTGTCACCATGCAACATTGAGATCATCACCATGCTAATGCACATTAGCCTTGGTTTCATCACTAGACTGGTGCATTACCCTTGATTCATTTATCTACTCCTCACTACACTCGGTTCCAGTCAATTAACTGAAGACTGGTTGACTAGTTAACTCAGCTAGGTGAAAGTTCACTCCCGTACCTTCCTAAGAGACTAGACTAGGTGGAAGTTCACTTCTGTAACTATCGGTGTGTGTCCATATCATTTTAGACCACTGCTATGGCACATTGGTTCTCCACTAGTGCGCATTGATTGAGTTATACATAGTATATCATGCGTAAACTATTCATTATTCATTACAGTTAATGAGAATTGTTCCATTCTTTCTCTCTTGCTTCTTCTTTCTCAATTTATCTCTACAAATGTGTGTGGTATTTTCTAGATAGATCTATTATGTGCAGGTTCAACACATTTACATGGTATTGGAGCCAACGAACTGCTAAGCAAAGGCTACACCAATTTTTTTTGCAGGTACAAAATATTGAATACAATGGAAAGATGGATTTTCCAAAAGAAATCATTCTTACACCTTACAATTACTTTGCATGGAAGGAGAAAATAGTCATACATCTCTAAACCAGAGGATTTTACACGTTAAACTTGAATACAGACACAAAATCGACATCATCCATAAAAAAATCTAAGTATCTAAATCGAATGGATGAAGCATTCAGAACGATTTGCAGTCTTATTTCTCTCGATCTCCTTTTTCACATATCTTCCTGTAAAACCCCCAATGAATCCTGGACCACCTTGGAATGGCTCTTTGGAAAATAGGATCCACCTTGGAAAACACCCTCAAGTGAAATTTGAAAAAGGAAAGACTCAGAGAGCTTCCTCTCCTTTGGATCTGATCCATAGTGACCTCATGGGTCTTTTTCTGCATCCATCTATCAAAAAAGAGAGGTTTGTTCTCATTTTTGTTGATGATTTCTCATGTTTCACATGGATTTACTTTCTCAAGAAAAAAACCAAGGTCTTTCAACACCTCAAAGATTTGAAAGCCCCGGTTGAGACATAGTAAGAAAATAAAATAAAAGTCCTATGAACTGCTAATGGGGGAGAGTATTTCAATCATGAGATCCAGAATATTTTTCATGAGGCATGGATTTAGTTGCAACACATAGTTCCCTATACTTTGTAGAAAAATGGATTTGTTGAGTAGAAAAATAGATCTCTAAAAGATATGGCATTTTGCATGCTACATGCAAAGTCACTACCACATAGACTATGGGATGAAGCACTTAATTGTGCAACATACATCCAAAACAAATATCCCCATAGATATGTCAAGGATAAGACCCCCTACGAGGCTTGGAGCAGCCTCAAACTGGAAGTGAAACTAGAATTTACCCACTTTCGTATTTTTGGTTCACGTGCATGGGCTCGGATTCCCTCTGAAAAGAGGAAGGCACTTGATCCATAGAGAACTGAGTGTATTTTTGTTGGATACCTTGATGGTGTGAATGGATATTGACTTATTGATCTTTCCTCGGACTGATTCATCATTGAGATAAGTGTCCAATTCGAGGAAAGTGTCTCGCATGTACCTTAGCAGCCGCATGTAGACACCTTCATTCTGTTGATTAAGGTTTGTTGTCGTTGATGTCAACCCTTGAAGAAATCCCTGCATCACAAAGGTTTGGGTAATGGACCCAATATTGTTTGATGTAAAGATGATTGATTATTGTCTTTTCATGGTTTATAAGAAGTAAATATGGATGAACTCCAAAGTGGTCCCCTTATGGTGAAAGCCCTCACGGGAAGACGCTTTGCGGAGTAAGAGAACCCATGCTTAATTACGGAATAATG
>SNQJ01S0040175.1:67944-95702 GCA_010110895.2 Picea sitchensis
GTTGTAATCTCTCTTTCACATTTAATATGATACAGTAATATAATTCTTTCCTATAAATCTTGTTGTGTTTTATTGTATGATTCCTTGATCACATACATAGGTTTATATTGAGTTTATGCTATTACTATCACTTTGGTTGGTTGATTTCTTTTGCAGGTTCATCATTGTATGAGTGTTGGAACGGAGCTAGGATGGCGATGGTGAGAGGAAGTTGTGTTTAAACGGCATGTCACCTATCCCTCTTTAGTTAGTAAATTCAATATCTAAAACTTAAGGAAAGTGTCATGTTCTTGTGTTTTTTTTTCTAGATCTAGGTGGATCTAGGGAGATCAGTTAGTGTCCGCACCTACCGATTTATCCAATAACAACTTGATTTTCTAACTGTTATGCTCGAATAATATTGTGTTTACCAAACACATACTCAATCTTTTCCCAAGCTTCTTTGGGTTTATCAATTGATTGAAGGGGGAACCTTAAATCAAGAGAGATGGACATTCTAATTAATCCACGTGCTTCGTCAATCCTATTATCCCATTGGGATTTCTTATCAGCATCAGTGGGTGTTGTTTCCTTTCCCAAGGTAATCTGGTACAAGACTTTACTTCTTAATAAATCCTCCATATGGGAGTTCCATTGGAATTAGTTGGTGCTGGTAAGTAAGAGATTACTTGTAGAATCCATATTAAATATGTAGATAATACAGATTTAAAAACTAAAACTGATGATCTGAATGGAAAGAGATCGAAAAGTTATGTGGTTTTAAAAAAAAACGGCACTAAAAATGGACCTCTGATGTGAGAGTTAGGTTCTTTTAAAAAACGACATAAACGGTAACCAAATGACCACGTGATAGTGTAAGTTTCTTTATGAAGTGATCCATTTTTATAAAGAGAAGTGGGAATCACTTTTACAATGAAGTTACTTTATAACAAAAAATCTGCATGAAAAATAAATAACTCTAAAATAAAATATTAAAGCTACTTATAGTGATTCACTTTTATACTTGAAGTGAAATACACTTTACAATGTTAACATGAACTTTTTCAAAAAAAGTAACAAAATAGAGACTTGAACTCAAGACCTATTACTTAATAAGACAACTTTTAACCAAATGGTCTAGCAAAACATATTGTAATGTTCATAAGGAGGATTGTTGTTGTTGTTGTTGTTGTTGTGCTAAACGCTTTTCACACAAGAAAAAAATTTTGCTTCTCGATGACAACAAGGGTTAGATCTCGGTTAGCTTACCCGGAAGATGCACCTTTTTTCCTATCTGTTTCTGATTTTCCGAGATCGCATAGGGCGCGGGGAAAAGAGAATACGCATATTTAAAAGAGTAGAAACCCATAAATAAATAATACAAAACCAAAATAAAACCGAAACACTACTCTGCAATTTTTTTTTAAAACGCATATTCAAACTTTATACCTTTGGATCTGACTGTAATGGTCATATCTTGGGCAAACGAAAACCTTTTCGAGTGAAAAGAAAAGTGCTCCTAAATGAAATGAATGCTCCAGATGCAATGGAACAGTCCTCTCAGCCCATAAATGTACGGAAATGACAAAAAATGGATATGAGGCAACTTGTCTTCACGATCTCGATCTACAACAGGAGGGGATCTTCAAACAACCTCTGATACCATGTTTGAAAACACAGGTATTCCAACAGAGAATGAACACCTTCAATAACCACTCACATAACCAGATCAAAGATCAACACACCGATGTTTTCACGTGGTAAAAACCCTATGGGTAAACATCCACTACCCCAGTCAACGCGACCACTTGGAGTAGTTTATTAATGCAAAAGAAAAAGATTATAGAGAGATTTTACAAGAGAGTTTCTCACAATCGATCATCGGAAAATGAACCTCCATGCTCTTTAAATAGAGATCATGGACCAATCGAGTGCTAATCCATGGATCAATGGTTGTTAATATCGAGAAGAGTATGAATCGTCAGATCACTCTATGTCGGGAACATATCGTGACCGTCGGATTTCCTGACTACAAATGCATACTAAATAAACACACTTTTACCTAACAACACATTAGAGCAAGTAGATATTAACTAACTCCTAAGTGTCTAAATATCCTAACATGTTTTTCCTATGTTTATTAGTCATTATTCAGTCTTCTAAAGTTTAGGGGAGAATATTCCACCCAGAGAATATTCTCTTATGTTGACACTTCAGTTTGACTAGTTGAGTTGAGTCTAGATGTTGCATTCATTTTGTCACCATGAAACATTGGGATCATCACCATGCCAATGCGCATTAGCCTTGGTTTCATCACCATATTGGGGCATTACCCTTGATTCCTTGATCTACTCCTCACTACACTTTGTTTCAGTCAGTTAACTAAAAACTGGTTGACTAGTTAACTTAGCTAGGTGGCAATTCACCCTCATAATTGCCTCGGAGATTAGACTAGGTGGTAGTTCACTTTCGTAACTGTTGGTGTGTGTCTAGATCACTCTAGACCACCACTATGGTGCATTGATTCTCCTCCAGTGCGCATTGATTGAGTTATACAAAGTATATCACGTGTAAATTATTCATTCTTCATTACCGTTAATGAGAATTCTTCCATTCTTTCTCTCTTGCTTCTTCTTTCTCAATTTCTCTCTGTAAATGTGTGTGGTATTTTCTAGCTAGATCTATTCTGTGCAGGTTCAACACATTTACATTTTACTAGCTTGACTTCTAGTTAGAATTTTATCTCATCATCGATTCTCTAGTTAAGTGAATCTTATATTGAGTTATATATAAATTTCATTAAGTCATTCATACAATCCCACCTGGGATATATTGATAAATACAAACAATCATTATTGAATTTGATTATCAATCTAGCTTGACAATACTTATGTCATCACTCAAGAGATTGACATTCAAATATTTTTCCATTCTTGGGAACATTTACTAAGATACTTCTAATTTATTGCCATTTGATGTCGTCTCTCCCTCATCTAGATTATTATTATTATTATTATTATTAAAATGAATCATTTATTCATAGGGAAAACCCTTCTTACTGAACAAATAATTGCTAGACTTATTAATGCATTTCAATATGTGAGATCCAATTTAGACAACTCAACCCTCTTACAAGTGACTTATGCATAATAATACATGACACTCCATTGGAATTTCTACTACCAAATAAATTTATGGACGAAAGAGTTTCTCTATCCTGCGAGAAACCTCCTTTTCTCAAAGCGTTCTTTCATTTTTTATTTTTTTTTAATTCAATTAGAATTAACTAAGGTACTTATCACTCATCTTACTAATGTTACCAACCATTCACAATATATGCATGAATTCCACTACTCTGGTATGATCAAGTAAACTCAACAATTAAACACAAGTCAAATTAACATCACAGCAGCCAGTAGAAACTTGTCAATATACCCCATCACACATTATGATACAAAAAACACATCGTCACGATATTTCATTTATCATTCGAAACTCAAGTTCTATGTTCATAGGATAGGCCCACTTACAGTATACCATATCACCAAAATAACATAAATAATTGATTAAAGACAATACATAAGTACTACTATGGTATACTTGACACTACACTCTCTCTAGGGTCAAGACTTTCCCACTCACACTTAAGTATAGAAGAAACCCAAGTGCATAAGCTACGCTCTTGAGATAACAAAACTTTCAATGGCACACCACACCAAATTATCCATTAACTAAGTAATATTTTACTAGTCAGTGGTAAATTGCTACATGGCCTTCCCTCTATGGAGAATAAGTATCACCAAAAAAAGTCATAGATCTTCTCGTTTGCAAAACATATAATACACAAGAATTCAAAGTAGAACACATCATTAGTAGTTTCTAATAATAATAAATATTATGGAGACCTTAAAATTTTTGGGCCTCCCCATGAAACCAACCTCTCACTAACTTGTAAGTGGTCAATGTCTTTCTTGTAATAACGATGTGTCCTTCACTCTTATCATTACTAAGGTTAGATTCTCCTTTATGATCAATACAAACCATGTGTATGACAATGTTTTCATTCGAAATCAAGTTTACTAAAGGACTTCCACTTACTTACAAAGTGTAGGATGACCCATAAGTCATACATAACACAATGTTTCCGACATCAACAAATTATTTTCTAGGTTACTAGATTTGTTTCAATATTATCACCCTTAACCTTAAAACATATCAAGTTGGACTTTAATTATACAGCCTAAGTGGGCCTAATGGTTAATAACGTGTTTCCTATTAAGAGGTCACAAGTTCAAATCCAGAGAGGGGTAGGGTATGTATACCTCCGTAGACTTTACCAGTCAAATTGTTGGGCAGAGGGGGGTCCCTTGTCCCACAAACAAGGGGGTCTCATACACCAATTTGGTGTGGCTTGGCCGTGACCTTAAAAATATATTATTATTATTATATAATATGCACTTTGACTTCTCTATTCCACACTCTAAGAATTAGATTCCACATTCTAGCTTCAAATGGTTACATAAATCTATGCTTATAGTCATTGTATTTCTCAGAATACCATGTAATTTGCAATGTTATTAATGCATTAAAATTCCTCATTGGACCCAGTGTTATGGTATCTTGGGTTGAACGCCAAATTTTTTTTTATGTCAAATTTCAATAACGAATTATCCATACAAATTGGTTGTAATATTCAATTCATCAAAAATCAACAATTTAAATATTAAATTATAGTCATATTTATAATAAAATTTGTGTAAGTTATCAAACAAGAACTTAATAATTTTAAAGAATAACAACAAATATATCAATATTTTTAAATATGTTTAATTATATCCATAAGAAAATTATCAAAGATAATAAAAAACCGATCTTATCAAAATACAAGTTACATCACACCTCACCCCCTCATAACATTTTTTTTTTTTGTAAGTAAGAAAGAGATATATTATGTGCCTCTCAGAAGCATAATGTCAAAGCAAAATACAAAATGTTCAAACTTAGAGTGTAGGACTGCCCCAACAGAGGGGAAACCAGTCCAATTGTCCCAAGGTAATCCAAACTGAACAGTGTTACTATTGTTTGTTTTAAACATACAGATTTATTGCTAAATATTCCGTAAAGCTAGAAAAAACTTGACAGATATTCTACTGACCCCCTGCGACATGACTGACATGCTAGACACCTGGAGATAAAACTGGCCACCTGGGCGGGAGGTCTCCTGGCCAGGGCTCCTCTTCTATGTACGTGGTCTGATCGGCCCAATTCTTGTCTCCTTCCTCGTCGCCCACAGTGTCATCAGCTTTGCTGCCTTGGTCTGCACCTGTAGCTTCTTCCTTCTTCGCATATGCTTCTGCTTCCTCTGTTGCGTCCGGCTCCTCCATTGGAGCGTCCTCACTCTGTCTGGAGGCGAGGGAATCCTGCAGGGAGATGAGGGTCCGAAGGAAGAGGTCGACCTTGACATTAGTTTCTTGGAGACGAAAGTTGAGGTCTTCCACGCCCTGGCGGATGCCAAATACCAGATCATAGAGAGCTGCCAAGCTATCCCAAAGATGCGCAGTAGTGAAAGAGTCCCGAGGAAGAGGCCCAGCCCCTCGAGAGGTATGTTGAGGTTCAGGCCCAGGGACAAAGGGAAGGACCGGAGGGTCGTGAAGGTGTAGTTGGAAAGTGACGACAGTTCTGGGCACCAGCGCCCCAAAATTGAGTTGCGCGTTCACCATGCGACGAGAAGCAGTTGAGAAACGTTTCGACTGACTACGAGGGGAGGAGCTGGAGGAGGTTGAGTCGGAGCGGGAGATGGAAGGACGCAGAGGTTTCCAAGGAGAGCGTCGCCTTGGCCTCCCCCTTGGGCGCGTCATGAGCCAACAGAAGCTGCAAGCGGAGGTCTTACGGTGCACACTACGGGAGAGGATGGGCAAGGAATGTACAGGGTCGGGCTTACGCTAATGCCACTGCAGAGCGAGCTTTGTGGGAGGCCAATTGCAATAATTAACCAACATTGTAATCAACAACATGCTATGAATCCAAACCGGAGGGGAGTCTGCGTTAATGTGCGCATTAAAACTCATTCGCAGTGAGTTTAAGGTTCATTTAAACGCCGGGGGGAGGCACGAGCCCATCATGTGCCCCCGTGTCCTGTAGGCTGCCACCCGCCTCCATCGGATTCCGCGTAGACCGCACTATCACCCCATTCGGGGCCTCACCCCCTCATAACATTAAAAATATAATACATTGCAAAATACAAGTCACTAATTCTTATTAATAAATACAATGCACAATAATTAATTGAATATAATAATGATGAGCATTCACTATCATAACACTAATTCATATAAAAACTTGTGGGATTATATATATACAAACTTTATATATGAATTATAATGAAATATGAAATAATTACATACATATTCACTATCATATCTTATTGTGTAAAAATACCTCTTAAGTTATATTTCATACATAGAGAAGTATAAAAGTCCAGGGCACGAATTTTAATGAAAAGTAGGGAGAAAGGATATATATATATATATATATATATATATATATATATTATTCTAGACTTATGTACAGGTTTATATATATTAATAAATACCCATTAATTATCTATACAATTTTTATTTTTTTTTAAATTAAAAAAGATAGTACTTGCTATATTAAGTTATCAGAGAAATATTGACAAAATACACAGAGATATAGTCGTTCTGAGCCACCAAAAATGTTGTCGTTTTACCAAAAACCAACATAGTTTGGAAAATTATTTTGCCCTCTGTCCTGCTCGAAGGAAACCAGGACAGATGGCCATAGTTCAAGTATACATGTAGCAACAACATGATTAAACATAAAACAAACTAGCATAGGAGAACTTAGATACCCGGTGACTTGTTGCCCTTGCCTGTCTTCCACGTGGACCTGGCTGGGATGGCGAACGACTGTGCACAGAATGGACATTTCCTCTTTACTAGAGCGTTGGAGTACGCATCAAGGAGCAAGTCCAGACGTTGTCCCATGAGAAGGGCTCTGTGCTCCTGGTCTGCCATGTGGCCTCAGAGTTCGAACACCAGAGCCAGATGCTCTGCACGGAGGAGTGGACCATGCAAGTCATGATTACCTATGTCGTTGAAGGTTTCGTTCCCCACTTCCACGTTCATCCCTGCTCTGGCCTCGATCACATTCAATCCTGCATCGGCCGCATCCTCCTTCATCCCCGCTCTGGTCTCGTCCACATTCTTTTTTGTGCAAGCATTGTCCCGAGCCTCATCCTCGTTCATTGCCTTCTCAGCATGGCTGGTGGGGCTGTAGTCACCCATCCATGGTATCTCTTCAACGATACAAATAGGGAATTCATCTGTCGGCTCTTCTTTAGGATCGCTACCAGCCTATAAATCCGGCGCCATGGATTGGGGTTCCAGGCTGGTCACTAATTCCTCCAGGTATGACATTTCGTCAACATAGCAGGTTGGAAACTTGTCCACAACGCCTCCCTCTAGACTGCTTCTAGGGTGAATTGCCATGGTATGAATGCTATGCTCTGTCCTAGGCTCAACGATAATGGCGTGTAGTGCCAATTGGTCAGCACGTGCCCTCTGCTGGAGAATGGAAGTCACCATCGACAGAGCACGATCTAGGTTCTTCCTCCTTTGTCTTTGCTCTTTGTGGGTGTACCAGGTCGAGCCTCGGCAAGGAATGCCTCTCTTCCTAGTCATTGTTGTTGAGGGGTGGATAAAAATACAAAGAGAATGCACCGAAATGAAAGTGAGCCAAGACGATGGGGAACCAGAGCTGCACCAGAGCTCCCAACCGGCGGGGAGGTCCAAAATGAGAGCGAACCAGCTCTGTCTAGGCGCTCGAATTTTTGAATTACCAAATGATGGATTCGCCTGGCTACCCATAAACCCTGCCATATTGAGTGTGGTCTGAGCAAGAGCTTTCGCGCGAGGGAGGAGTCCCTCCTCCGTATAGCAGTTGTAATGGCCGACTACCATTGTAAATGCGGAGAGGATGGGTGGCAACCATCATCATTTAAGATATGGCTTGATGCTGAGCCATGTGGCGAGGTGTCACCGCGTGTTACCCCATCCGGGGCATTATCCATACAAATTGGTTGTAATATTCAATTCATAAAAAATCAACAATTTAAATATTAAATTATAGTTATATTTGTAATAAAGTTTGTGTAAGTTATCAAACAATATAGTTTTTATAAAATTTTGAGATTTTTAAGGTAAAATAATTTTATTCTATAAAATTTTGGATGAACCCTTTTAAAACAAATGAAAATTAGTAAATCTTGTTTTGAGAAAAACCATGAAAAAATTAACACATTGACAAAACTTAACCCCTAAAATCTTCTATAATATCAAGACTTTACAATAAGGAAATACAAGAATCCATAGCCCATAGGTATATTATTAAATTCATTTCAAATGGGCATATTACTATTGCTAAAAGTTAGTTAAATTGCATATCATTAAATCCTTGCATCTTAATAAGATTGTAAGTTGGTAAAGCTTTACATATTCATAGTAGAGTTTGAGTTTCAATTGAAAGGCACACAGTAATACATTGAATTTATAAAGTAATAATTTAAATATTAGTTTTATGAAATGTACAATTTTTAAATTTATAATTTGAAAATAAAATTTAAAAATTTATATATATATAAAAAATATAAAGTATTTATTATATCTTAATGATAATAAAGAATATTAATAAAATTACAAAGTTATATAAACAAGATTTAAAAAGAAAACACCTTGCAACTTGGGGGCTTTTTCAATTTATCAATAAAGTCACTATCAAAAAAAAAAAATGGAAAGTATTTAGTTTGTTAATGTTTATTCAAGCTTTATTATTATATTTATTTATTTTCTCTACTAATCATAATATTTGCAGTAAAAACTAATAGATATGTGTAACTAATAACATACTTTTTTATTTTTCATTAAAAAAAATTTAACTTAAAATTATTATCTTTCTTATAAAATTTTGATAATTTAATAATTTGAAATTTTGGTTAAATTTTAAATTTAAATTGATTTTCAAATATTTAAATTAATTTAAAATAACACATAACTTTTAAACAAAATCCTAAAATATAATAAATTCAAATTATCTATTAAAATGTAACCAAACCTTTAAAGAAAACCTAGTTTGAATCTAACCGAAAATAATAATTTTCCATTTCCTCCTTTTAAAAACAAAAAAAACAAAACATCCACTTATTTTTTTTTACCATTGAAGAATATTTTTGTCACACAACATCCATAAACAAGACATCCACTTAATTCTTTTAACCATTGAAGAATATTTTTGTCACACAACATCCCATATTTCATCGATGAGAGAATCAAATCGCTTTAATTACTATCTTCATATTTTAGTGGACTTTCAACATCATGTTGCAAGAGGCCAACCAAATATCAATTGTCCGCTATATCTATTTAATGTTTCATGATAATCAATAACATCCATCCGAATCTTGCAAGTGTTTCGTCTATATCTAGTTAATGTTTCACGATAACATATCACATCCAAATCTTGCAAGTGTTTACGTAATGCGAGACGAATGTGGGAAAATACAAAATTCCCAAGCTTGCAAGATGTTTGTTTACCAAATACGTGTTCGGTAAGCAGTCGTAGGGACGACAAGTTCATTGGTAAAGGAAACCACAATCATATGAAAACAGAGGACCTTACCTTAAAATGACAATTTCCATTCTTTCGATGCAGAGATATCTGTTTGTTCCGGAGAGGAGTTTGTAAGCTGAAGATAAATGGAGTTCTTCAAAACAAAAAATTTGGGGGTCACTGGCACAATCATGATCATATTCCTGTCCCTTCTATGTTTATTTTTGGGATTAGCTAGTAGACTTTAGAATTAACATGTTTCTGGTTGTACTTGATAAATAAATACTTTGTAGTTGACGAGGTTTAATTGATTCCTAAATTTTGTCTCTATTTTTGGGATAGCGAACAGACGCTGGGAAAAGAATTTTCATTCCCCATTTCAATAACTAAAGAAAGCTTTCCTCCTTACGAGGAGACCTCCCTCCATTGCCCCACTAAAGGTTGAACTACATTCAATTGCATCCGTATTTCTTTCCACTACTTCATCATGCACATATGGTATTTTAAACAATAACGAAATATAGAATCTGAAATCTTGGGCACTTTGGTTTTTGCTTTACCTCTTCAATGAATTTCTGCTTTATTTTATTTTTCAATAGAGTTTGTCTGTCTGGTTAAGTCTTAGGTGTATCAAAGTCCTATTAGAACGACTCAATTGTGATATTGACTTGGAATGAAAACTACCCATAAACAAAGATTAGAGGCAGAGTAGCCAGATTACATTCATAGTTTTTCTTTATGTTAAAATCCCATTATTACCGAAATAAATCTGTGGTTGGAGGACTTTTTGAAATCACTGAGGCCTACTCCACTATTTTGTCCATTTCTAGTCACCAAATTAATAGTAATTCTTCTAGGATATTTCTTTCTCAATCCCATTATATTTTGGATCTTCCACACAACTTCAAGATGAAAGATTGTAAATCTGCTGACACCTCTCTTGCTTCTGGAATTTCAGGATGCTCTCATCTCACTCAATTATGTTTCTCCTATGAAACATTTTTCAAGTACGCAACATCACACTTATACAGTCAAAGTATGTTAAAAATTGTTCCATCCACCAATTTTATTTTTCAAAGAAGTAGTTTATATACCATAGAGATATTATGTACATGATGGAGAGACTGTTGCAGAGGATAAACTCTACACTGAGAATACTATGTGTTGTACGAAGAGGAAGGGATATAAAATTACTCAAGGGTTAAACTTTATTCAATGTATGCAATCAGAATTTACATAATACAAAAGTTAGGGAGCAGGGATGAAATGGAGGGTATTTACATTACCCTTCATTTTATTTCATTTTATTTTATTTGGTCAAGTTCGGCCACAAGTTCCTTCATATCTGGTTGGTCTTCATTATCCTGTGTGAGGCATCTTAAAGCCAAGTTGACAACTACATCTGGAGGAAGCAAAATACTAGATTCCACGAGAAATGACATGGTGAGTGCCAAAATTGGTGTGCAATCTAATTAACAAAGACATACACCTCATTGAATTTATATCTTAGAAATGTTGTTGGTGTCTATTTTTCTACAAAATACTCCAAATACAACCATTTGTAGCCAACTATTCTTCAAGTCTAAAACAAAAAGGCATTGTAGAAGTTTATTCTGCTAAAACCCATCTATCCTAGTGTCTATACGTCATTAAAACTGGTGGGAATGATATTTCCCTTAATTATTTATTGAACCCCAACTTCCAAAGGACTACAATTTCTTTAGATTTCATTAAGGTTCCAACTACTCTAGAGAAGCAACGGTAACAAATGTAATACTTGAGATCAAGGTTAACAAATTACTTACCTCATTTTGTCATCAATATAAGCTAGTTTATAAACTAATTCAATAAACAATATTGCAAATATATATGTATTATTAGTATAGATTTAGTGTAGTACACTCAGAGATGATGGCCATTTTTGGCCCTAGCATTTGAGCCTAAGCTCTAATACCAAATGTAATGCCTCTTTGTGATAGGCTATGAATTAATAAGTGACAATTTATACACATATGCATTAAGATATTTGATGTAAACAAAGATTTTTATTTTCACATAAAATTTCAGAAATAGAATGAATAGATACTAACAAAATACCTCTTTTGTGGTATGTTGAAGATGACCATTTTCAATGTATTCCTACAAGTAGTAGGAAGATGCTTCAAAGCATTTTTTTTTGTTCCCACTTGCTGAAAGGGAAACAACAAAATCCTCCTAGCCAACTAGGATTCTAGTCGACTTCCTAGCTCCAAGAAACCTTTCGGTTTCTTGGCCCTCTGTGCCCGTGACTCCAAGGAAAACAAAGAACATATGCTCTAAGAATACTATCACAAGAAATATATCTTCCAAGAATTATCCAACCTCTCAACCTCCTCTCCTATTTATCGAGTTTCCATGCACCCTTTGCCAAGCCTCCTCAACCACCCTCATTAATAGTCATCAACCTCCCTTATCTAGATTTTTTTGGGAAAGTTAAAATAAAACTAAAATAAAAATTATTTGCATAAATAAAAATAAATAAATGAAAATTCTTTTTTCTAAAGCTATCTTATAAATGAAATTTGACATTTCCCTCCAAAATAAACATGACAACCCACCATACTCATTTAATTCATCATACCAACCATCAATCAATTCAAAGAAGTTATTTAATGCTACTAGATATTTTTGTATGTAATATAAATTACATAGTCATTAAACCATTCAATTATATAAAGAATATTGAATATCATTTTTATCACACTTGAGCATATTGAATATGTACAAGTGACTGAGGTAACCAAAGGATATCTAAGCCAAATTTTAGAGGGAAGGTGAAGTAAAGAAGGCGAAAATTCAAGGGAGGATAAATTCTTTTGATGATACTATCTAATGTATGTTATTTACAGGTCATCTCACCATTCTCACAATAATTTTTTTTCTAGAATGATTCAGACTGTGAAATTGGGAGGTCGTTGAGGAAAAATATCCAAGTAGCTATGATACAAATTTCATCTTGTTGGTCATTGTATTTTTGGAGTTACACTCCATGGAAAATAGGGTTTGTGGCTAGTCCTGAAACTAGTCTAAAACAACTGTTTTAGGTAAAAATGTCAAAACTTTTTCATAACAGATCCAAATTCAGTAAGACCAAATGTATTGGTTATAGTTAATTTTTTAGTATTATGTGTACAATTTTCAGATCCATACAACAAATATTCCATGCAGGGAATGCTCTACAAGTTCTCTCTCTAGAATAAACCAAAATTCAATAAGGTATGACATTTTCTCTATAACTTCGTTTCTGAGAAGATCCAAGTAGTGAAACATGGAGGAATTGCATAAAATACACTGAAGAACATTGTGTACTATTTTCATATTTATTTATTACAGGTACATAGTTATGATTATTGCAAGATAGGGTTGTTGACTACTCCAAAACTAGTCTTGTGAGATGTAAAAACCCTCCTAGTTGAGGACGACTACTCTGACAACAGGTGCAATTTTTTTTTGTTTTAACCGTGTGTGCGCACGTAGAAGAGACAACCCCCTCAACTCTACGTCACCAGTCGAACCAATAGGACGCAAGTGAGATGAACACCATTAAGACGAACCGACTTATCATAGTGACAACAAGAAACCAACGCCCCTGGACATGAGGCAGGCAACTAGCATTTGTAAGAAGAAATAGACACCAGGGGTTAGGCACAGTAATGTCACAGAATGAAAAATCCAACAGTAGAGTCACAGTAGTGGAACTGTGCCTTTAAACAGCCCGGGACTACTGATACGGCTCAGAGTGTGTCGCAAGAGTGGAACTGTGCCTTTAAACAACCCGAGACTCTTGATACGGCACTGGAGAGTGGAATCTGCCTTTAAACAACCTCGGAGACTCTTTGATACTCAAGACTGGATTCCTTCCAAGTAATCGATTTACACACGCATTACAAATACTAGGCTACCGAGGTGTTCATATCCCGCCCGACACGTAATCCCATCACACTACCACCAAGTATAGCCAAATCAAGGACACTCATGACCTCTACTTGAGATGTAAAGTCGAGAAATTCAATATCACCCACTCCTATTGAGACCGAAGACATCAATCGATCAAATGCTCCATCAATTATTATTAATTCATGGAGACCTTGCTTCAATTTAACGAACAAAAACCTAGCAGTCTTAGACACCATCCCGAACAGTTCAATTAAAAAAAATTGACATTATAATACCACCCATCATCATTGACCTCGGTAAATTATGATCTAATTCTTAACATTGCAATCAACAAGTAATATCATGGCAATTAAACAGTATTAAAATTGCAAGTCAACCATCATCAATTCCTTGGCAATTTAATACAACCTTATTATGGCAAATTAACAAGTACTATCATGGTAATTCAACAAATATTAATTTTCAAACATCACCATTGCCCTGGCAAATTAAACAACCTTAAGGAATGCAATTAAACGACAATACCATAATAAAACAATTATTAATATTGGCTGCTCGTGACAAGCCTCACTCCTGCTGCTAGGCAAATATTAGAATTGTGGCTTTTACCTATATTAATATTACTATTTAACGATTATTATCATAGCATCCAATTTAACAATATAACATTTCTAATCTCAAGTGTACTTCTTGTAAATTAACAAATTAAATACAATAATATAAGATATCCTAATTCTAAATGAGAAACAACTAAGAAATAAGCCCCTTTAAAATGAATAATGAACGAATAAAGCCCGACTCAAAGACAATGAAGAACCAATATTGCCTACATAATTAAGGGCATAGCCCATCTAATCCACCATTATCATTATCTTTCATTTAAACCCTAATAACATTAAAAAAATCCACCATTATCATTATATTTCATTTAAACCCTAATAACATTAAACAAATCCACCATTATCATTATATTGCATTTAAACCCTAATAACATTACATAATCCACCGTTATCATTATATTGTGCTTAACCCTAATAACATTGAATAAATCTAGCATTATCATTATATTGCAATTAAACCCTAATAACATTGAATAAATCCACCATTATCATTATATTGCAATTAAACCCTAATAATATTAAACAATCCACTATTATCATTATATTGTAACAAGAATAGCATTAATTCGACAAGGCTAAGAGGGTTGTTTGCACGCCAACTTGATACCGCAGATTTTTTTAAAACAATCAAAGCATTTAATCAACGAGTTAACCTCGTTGCTTACGACTCATGATATTGCGCTTTTAACAATAAAAGCATAAACAAACGTGGCCACTTAATGCATCAACAATATTGTATTTCAACCTATACATCATCGTTATATTGCATTAAAATAATAATGGCATTAATTCTATTGGAATAGTACGGTCTTCCAAGCATCATTAATTTGATATTCAGATTAGATGATAAGAACCAGGTTACTTTCATTAAACTCAAAGATTAAACTTAGACTCGATTCTCGTGGATCCTCTGACACGCTATCGTCCGAGTCAAGAAAAGGGAGGGGAACGCGATGTGCCAACCGGCCTCACAAAGCAGGTTTCGAGGGGACGAGTTCTGTCATAGTAATATGCTCTATCCTCAGCAGTTAATCAAATGTCAGTGGTAGGAGTGATTGGTAGAGGTATATTAAAACCAACAGGTACAGTCGTCTTAATGTGTGGTATCATTTAAGTTGATAACTCATATCGTAGGGCTATGGAATTCTGATATGTACACTATCATTTATGAATTTTGGAATTAGAATGTCAAAATAAGATTTAAAATTTCTTCTTGCATAACTTGCAGCGCGTCGTGGGAGGAGCGACTGGCAGAGGCACACTTGGCCAGCTCGTATAAGTTTCACGTCATTGACAGACTTGCAATGTTCGAAGGGTTAACAAATTTCCGAGATATTCTTTTTTTGGCGGAAGAAAGACTCCATAACCAAAATTAGTTTAAAGGAATGATTGAGATATACAAAGTCTTATGTCTACGTGTTGAAAAATGAGTGAAGCGTCAACATTAATTCTACTGCATTCCTACTTGCAAATAATATGACGTTATTAGTTTATAGCATTAAATGTTATTAGTTATTCAAGAAAAATATTGCATTATTATGAGAAATCCTTAAGACATATCGATAATTAAAAAGTCATAATGATTACTCTTGCTAATTATAAAATACATCAAAAGGATTATTAAGAAGGATAAGCGAGTCAATTATTGGAGGCAGTTCTAACCGCCAAGGCCAGGAATAGTCCCGAAATGGACTCTTCCAGCGAGGGCGTGGCTAGTAAGGGCCAAGGAGAAGGGAAACCACCGCAGATGGTGGTCACAGGTCAACTCATTAAGCGCTGGCGCGGTCTGGTTAAGGGATGGTCGGTTATGTAAATCCAGCACTGTCCTATTGCATAGACAACACCGCCGGTAGAGATATGTATCGAGCACCCAATAAAATCGGAGCGATCCCAAAGAAAAACGGCACTGCAATAACGCGTGGGTTTAATAAACACCAGGGAGACCGACTTAAATGAAAATGCAGAGTAAGGGAAAAGCTGGATAAATAGCAACACCAGCTAGGAAGCACGCGGAGTTATCCCACACTGTAAAACGTAGTTGCCCACTCTGTAAGGACACCCACGATAATACATAAACACGCATACTGAAATAAATCGCGCCCTGTTATAAAACACACACAACAAATAAATTCCCATACGGAAATAATAAACACACCCTGTTATACACAGATGCCCCCTCTGTGATACACACCCACACTGTAATAACAACGCACTCAGTAATGAAGTGCCCACAGAGAATGAATCGCCCAAGTATCAGCAGGAAATCCATGGAGAAAACAACCCCATACCAATAACGCAATGATCAAAGAAAACCCTACCGCATAAGCTTCCCCTATATTATATATATTTTTTTTTTTTTTTTTTTAATATAGAATATAAAATGAAATAACCTTAAACCCTATACACTCCATCACCTAGCCTCTAAACTATACCTTCCAGATAAGTTCAAATATCTTAACCCTAACCATATCGGGTGAACCCTAAACTCATCCAATTGTAAAAACGAATCTTCGAAGTTTAAGGACGAGGAAAGGATATTCACATCCATACAATCACAATCTCAGCAATATTCACTATGCATTCTACCTTACTAAGTTCGGAACATACCTTGTCTTGTTGTCCTAATTGACTCCCCGCTGAAGCTCTACCGCCTCGCCTTCGTTCTGGCTTGCTAACCGTAATGAACCCCACCCAGACTCTCCCCACCAAACGCTTAGGTACTCTTTCTTCCCCTCAGCCCCCTCGAAATGCGAAGGGGCCATTACTAATAACGAGTAACTACCCCACCACCTCTGGCCGAAGCTACCACTAATCTCCGTTGAGGATCCCCAACCCTACCAAAGAATCACCGGCCTTTCCCCAAAGATGCAATTAACTCCCAAAAAAGGTCCCTCTCCTCTCATCCCCGTCTCAAACCCCTAATTTTTGTCTTCCTTATTCTTACTCTTCCCTTTTCTCTTTGACTTCTTATTTTCTTTTTAGTTTATCTTTGTTTATATATTTCATTTTATTTTTCTTTCAAAACTCAAAGAGCATGTATACCATTTTTAATTTCCTTTATTTTCACATGCTTAACTTCATTTGTTTTATAATTTGTTTATAATATAAATATACATATATATATTTTCATTTTCTATTAAATAAGCATGCATTCATCATTGTAGTTTATCACTGTCCATCATTTAATTTACCATTAATATATCCGTATATTTAGGATTAATGATTATGGCGATGGCAAACCAATATAGGGAAAAGTAAATGTATTACAAAAATGAATAAAAGAGGGAATTAATGAGGGAGGGATGGTAAGATAGTATTGTGAACTAGACAAGCAAAAGGGAGATGGATACACCGGAAGATCTAGGTGATGGAGGATAGCTTTATTAAGTAGACAAGGATAAAGAGAGAGGGTGATGGTCCGAAGCCTTTTTTCTTTGAATTTTCATTTGTTACATTACACTAAAAATCCCCGGGTTTCCTAGAAGGTCTCGCTTAGGGTTTAGATTTTGGAGCTAGGCTATGACGGGTTGCTGGTAATGCTTTGGCCTTTATTCAGGTTTTGAAGACTTAGGGCTAATTAGGTCGACTCCTTCAACTCACCTTTATCGCATCGCGTCTTCGTGTTTAATTCACGTGGTGCCAAAGGGTGCCACTACCGACTTATTTTGGCTTACTGCCTTCGAGCAATTTGCCCAAGGCGCCACCAACCGAATCGACAGACCTCTATAACCCCTGAGTCAATACTGGCCAGAACTTGTGGGAGACTAATGGTTTCTAAGGAATAAGGCCCTCACTTTATTGCGCGCCCCTTAGAATCATCGTAGGAGAGATCGCCGCACACTCTTCATGACATCGTGGGTCCTCTCAACTAGGTAATCGTTAACCTACAAGCTTCGAGCCACGACGGAAAGTATAAAGTGGCGTATCGTCCACCCTCTCCTCAACCTTGCACACTCAATCGTGGCCCCTTTACTCCATAGCGACTGTCGTAGTCGGGTAAGCTATCATCACCACATCAAACAACACCAAGTGCTCTAATGTCACCATCAAATAATCAACAAATGAAACATCATAATGCCATATCAACCTGTAATCACACTCCCCTCGACTCAACCGTGAGTCCATGGGTTCTACCGATGCCTCTCGTGATCCTTGGCGTCGCAAACCCCGTACACTCAATAAAACTGAGTATATAGTACCTCTCTACATCAAATAGTAACACATCATGTCATCCGTAAAGTCGCATCATAATCGTAAATATAAAAGGTCTTAACATCAAAAGGGTCCATCACTCTGTGTATAAGAGTCCTCAAATAATAGTGTTCTGGTGCCTTTATAGATACGCTGTGTTACATACACTTCTTATTCAAACTTCATTCCAAGTTTCTCAAGATAAATGCAAATAAAGTATCACAAGTATCATAAGTCTATCTATCAAACAAAATGGAAACTGCCGACGCATACCACCCGTGAGATCCTCCCAGTCGCCGAGTGTGGACTATAACCGCCCCATCGGTCTCGACTCGATCCACCATCCGGACGTCAGAATCGTCAATGCGATGATCTTAAGATGGACTGGCTCATCCATGAGCACTCCCTCATCCGATACCTTCAAGGAACACAAATAATCACATGTAGGATCACTAATATAATGTCTCAAAATAGATACATGAAAACATCATGCATATGTCTCAAAGAATTAGGGTAAGGCTAGTCGATAGGCCACGGCCCTTTCTCTCCACAATCCAGAGTCCCACTAACCTAGGAGAGAGTTTTAGCTCATTTCCACACTTGATCGAACTCTTTTGCGGATTCACCCGCAAGAATTTCCTACCCGCCGACTCAGAAGCATTTGCCGACTTCCTCGGGTGCATTTGCATAACTCTTTTGTCAGTCTGGCGCTTCCTTAATCCTTTGTCTTTATGAATTGCACCGCTTTCCATTTCTTTGGATCTCTTCTGGTCCCACCAGACCCCTATCCTCAAGTCGATCTCAACTCATATGCCCGGCACGGTCGCCATAAAGAAACTCAAAAGGGGCCATCATATGGTGCTTGATAACCGCTATTGTGTTTAACCTACTAGAGGCAAGAATTCTCCCAATGCTTTTGTTGGTCCATCACGCATATGCGCAACATGTCTTCCAAAACTTGGTTTTTTCATTCGGTCTACCCATCTATCTCCAAGTGATACACGATACTAAAGTTAATTTGGGTTCACAAAGCCTCTTGGAAAATAATCCAAAATCATCCAGTAAACAAAGATCCTCGATCAGATATAATCCTCGATCGGATATAATCTTTTAGGCACGCCCTGCAGCCTCAAAATCTCACCGGAATATGAAAACTCACTATGTCAGTGCTCCTCCGATACGTCAGGACGCGACAAGATCGTGAAGTGAGCACTCTTCGCTTCGTAGTGTCTACTACAAAATTGAGCGCCGCGGTCTCCTTGTCGCCGCGGCAATCCGACAATAAAAACCATCGATATAACTTCCCATTTCATTTCCGAAATGGCATGTGCGTTTGTAGTAATTCGGCTGGGTGTCTATGTTCAGCTTTTACCTGTTGATACTTGAGACATCTAGCCACAAGTTGACTATGTCGCCTTTCATTCCTTTTCCAAAGAATAATGGTTTGAGGCTTTCCCCTCATCTTCGTAACTCCCGTGAGCTACAAATTTCTCTATGAGCCTCGCTTACGATCAACATCCTCAACTCATCGCTTGACGGTACGTAAATCCAACTCTAAACCACAACCCATCGTTATCCAACAAATATCCCTCATAACGCGGTACCATCATTGTGTTTTGTCCGATAAAACTTTTTGACTTCGTGGTACCTGGGCCATCATCACGTCAGTAAGGTGAGAATCTTCACGTAGATTTGTCTGAAGAAACAACACCAAAAATATGCATGGCCTATGACTCAAAGAATCCACCACTAGGTTCACTGCCTTTATAATTAACTTCAAATCGTATTCATGGCAATCTTCAATTAACGCCGTCGCTACAAGGCTTCCGTGTCACTTTATGAAAATGTGCTGTAGTCCGCCAATGATCGCCTTTTGAACTAAATTTTCATCCAACAAGGTAGTAGTTCCAAACCTTCAAGGCATATATGATGGCTGGTAACTCCAAATCATGCGTCGCCAAGTTCTCTCATGCCTTCTCTCAAATTTAAATGCAATCACTGGTCCGGTCTCGTGATCAAGATTCTACCAAACCTTCCTCTTGATGCGCTGCATACCAAGTCCGCATCCATGTCGTGACCTTTAGTATTGGTGCGATCAGTCAACAATCCTTTTAAGCCCTCCTCAAATGCTTCCACGCATTCGTCCTTAACAAACTTTTTTTTTTCTTCTGTAATTCCGTGATCGATTTGCTATCTTCGAAAAACCCTCACAAACCGTCGACAAGTATCCCGCTAATCCCATAAAACTATGCACTTCATAACAGCCTCAACCATTCCATAATAGCCTCAACCTTTGTTGATCCACGGGCGATACCGAGATGACATGCCCTAAGTAGTGAATTCTCGATTGGTAAAAAAGAGCATTTGGACAACTTCCCATACAATTTGTGTTCGTAAACATTGTAGTACCCGCTTAGTTCTGTACTGGCCATGCTCCTCCATCGCCCGAGTAGATCAAGATATCATTAATGAATACAATGGATCTAACTTATCCAGTACTCGCTGAACACCCCATTCATTAAAGTCATGAATACACCTGGGGCATTTGTCAATTCAAACTGTAAAATAGTAAACTCAGAATGTCCAAATCTCGTTTTAAAGGCTGCCTTTGTATCGTCATCCTCCTTGATCCATAATCAGTATCCCGATCACAAATCGATCTTTGAGAACATCGGGTTACTACCCTCTTCATTTGATCAATAGATCACAATTTTGCAGGATATCGATTCTTGACGTAGCCTTTGTTCGGGGCTGACGGTAAAATAACGTAAAGCCTTCATGATCCATCCTTTTTCCGAACAAAAATAACAGGTGCACCCTTACCTGCGACACACTCAGGGATACCGCTTCCCAAGTTCCAACAACTCCTTCAGCTGCCATTTTCAACTCTTGTAACTCGAGAGTCGTATATCCGATATATGCTTCTTACATCGTGCTCGCTTCCCCTGCTTCGTGCGTCTATGGTAAACTTCTAGTTCCTCCTGGTATCCCAGAAACTCCTTCTGGAAATATGTCTGCAAACTACTTCACCACCGTAAGGTGTTCTACACCTTCCACTAATCCCTTCTCGTTTAGTGCAGGATCGCGACATAGTTTCTTGGCGATACTCTTCCGGTGAATCGGCGGAAGAGATCAACCGCGTGGAAACTCCCCGGTTCCTCCTCACAATCACACATCTCTCGTCTTCATCATCTCACCAAGCTCAACCGTTGCCTTATAGCTGAGAACGCTTCATGCATTTCCAAACTTCAATCCATACCGACCACGACGCCATACGATCCTAAGATCGTGACGCACAAATTGACTCTCGTGACAACTCTCCCGTGTTAAGGGCACAACTGCACCTTTCCCTCCAACCTTCCTCGCTTGGCTCCCACAACATTCCCACGGTTAAACTCATCCTGCTCGACCAGCTTTACCTTTAATCCTTTTACCGCACTGTAAATGAAACTCTTAGTAGATCCTGGGTCTATCAAACACTAAGGGTCTAGTCAACAATAGTACCTGGCTGCCCGAAAGTACGCCGACCGGTACCGCCTCGGCTATTCACCGGCCGTGATGAATCCAATGGCCTGCCTATTCCCCATCTGTAGCTGGTCCAAATGGATCCGCATCTTGCCCTCTCCACAGATGTCATACCGGTAGTGTGGTTCCCACATGTTCAACACCCTTCTTCGCCCAGTTAGTCCCGGTACCCAAAATAGAAGACGCCCGCCTAATCGCCTCAAACTCCCCGTCCGCTCTCGCTGGAATGTGCCCAACCGCCGGTCATTGCTAGTCGCGGTCCTCGATGAGTTGTCCGCTGCTGAGGCGGAGGTCGCCGAGGTGTAGCGAACATGGATCCCCTCTGGAAGACACGATGTCCCGAATGCATGTCTCACCGGGTGTGCTCATGTCGCCAAGCGCACTGTGATGAACCCCGCCTTCGTGGTCTCACCGAGTCCTCGCTGTCCGACTTCACCCTCGCTGGAGTCCTGGTCTGACCCCCGCTGATAAGCTCCTCCTCTGCTATGAGGGCCTTTTGGACAACGTCGTGCAAGGTTTGAGGCATCAAAATCCTAACCTTGGCACGCAGACTGCCATTAAGGCCAAACAAGAACTTGTTGACCTTGAGCTTCTCTATGTTAAGGTGCGGAGCATACCAGAGCAGCTCCATAAAACGTGCCTCGTACTCGGGCACTGTACAACCTCCCTGTTGTAGCGCGTTGAACTCGTTGAGCTGACGCTCAATGAATTCCTCAGAAAGGTACCTCTCTCGGAACCGTTCCTCGAATAGTTCCCATGACATGTCTTCCACGGCCATGTTCAGCTGCGGCAGGAGCGTCTTCCACCACAGAAGAGCGCTCCCCTTTAGTTGAAAGACTGCCATGCGGACCTTCATGTTGGAGGTATAATCGCGAAGTGCAAAGCACATCGCCATATTCTCCAACCATGCCTTGGTGGCTGCGTCGTCCGGGGCACCAAAGAACTCGGGAAATTTTACCTTCTCGAGTTTACGGTGAATGCTACCTGTGAAGGCCGGTGCGTGTGGCAGAACCTTATGGGGTGCCGGCGCCCTGGCCTCATCTCTGTCCAAACGGCTGATCAGAGCCTCGAACATGCACTGGAAGGATCTCATCATCCCAACGACGTCACCAACTGATATATGTTCCTGTCCGAGTACCTGCTCGCCTCCCTGGGGGTTAGACCCCTCAGGCGTGGATGTGGTTGGAGGCGTCTCGCCTCCCCCCCTAACACCTCGTCGTATACCTCCGCGGCGTCCTCTAACCATGATTACCTTCACCCACACAATCAAATTGATCAGAAACAGTATACTAAAACCAACTCATGTCAACGAAAGCCACAACAAACCCCAAGTCGCGGGTCGAACCGGCTCTGATACGATATGTAAAAACCCTCCTAGTTGAGGACGACTACTCTGACAATAGGTGCAATTTTTTTTTGTTTTAACCGTGTGTGCGCGCGTAGAGGAGACAACCCCCTCAACTCTACGTCACCAGTCGAACCAATAGGACACAAGTGAGATGAACACCATCAAGACGACCCGACTTATCATAGTGACAACAAGAAACCAACGCCCCTGGACATGAGGCAGGCAACTAGCAGCTGTAAGAAGAAACAGACACCAGGGGTTAGGCACAGTAATGTCACAGAATGAAGAATCCAATAGTAGAGTCGCAGTAGTGGAACTGTGTCTTTAAACAGCCCGAGACTACTGATACGGCTCAGAGTGTGTTGCAAGAGTGGAACTGTGCCTTTAAACAGACCGAGACTCTTGATACGACACTGGATTCCTTCCACCAGATTTACACACAGACATAAATACTAGGCTACCAAAGGTGTCTATATCCCGCCCGACACGAACCGACTACACACTACAATACCACCAAGTATAGCCAAATCAAGGACACTCATGACCTCTACAGGAGACGCAAGTCAGGAGAACTCTAATATCGACCAACTCCTATTGAGACCCGAAGACATCAATCAGGATCAAATGCTCCATCAATTATTATTAATCTATGGAGACCTTGCTTCAATTTAACGAATAAAAACCTAGGAGTCTTAGACATTATCCCAAACAGTTCAATTAAACAAAATTGACATTGCAACTCACCCATCATCATTGACCTTGCAAATTATGACGACCCTTATTATTGCAATCAACAAGTAATATCATGGCAATTAAACAAGTATTAAAATTGTGAATCAACCATCATCAATTCCTTGGCAATTTAATACAACCTTATTATGGCAAATTAACAAGTAATTATCATGGCAATTGAACAAATATTAATTTTCAAACATCATCATTGCCCTCGCAAATTAAACAACCTTATGAATTCAATTAAACGAATAATACCAAGGCAATAAAACAATTATTAATATTTCCGTTCGGACAAGCCTTACCCTTGTCGTTAGGCAAATATTAGAATTGCGTCTTTTACCTATATTAATATTACTATTTAACGATTATTATCATAGCATCCAATTTAACAATATAACATTGCCGACCTCAAGTGTACTTCTTGCAAATTAACAAATTAACAATACAATAATAAAGACATACAATACCCTAAATGAGAAACAACTAAGAAATAAGCCCCCCTTTTTTAAATGAATAATGAACGAATAAAGCCCGACTCAAAGACAATGAAGAACCAATCTTGCCTACATAATTAAGGGCATAGCCCGTCTAATCCACCATTATCATTATCGTGCATTTAAACCCTAATAACATTAAACAAATACACCATTATCATTATATTGCATTTAAACCCTAATAACATTAAACAAATCCACCATTATCATTATATTGCATTTAAACCCTAATAACATTACATAATCCACCGTTATCATTATATTGCGTTTAACCCTAATAACATTGAATAAATCCGCCATTATCATTATATTGCAATTAAACCCTAATAACATTGAATAAATCCACCATTATCATTATATTGCAATTAAACCCTAATAATATTAAACAAATCCACCATTATCATTATATTGCATTTAAAACAAGAATATAATTAATTCGACAAGGCTAAGAGGGTTGTTTGCGCGCCAACTTGATACTGCATTTTTTTTAAAACAATCAAAGCATTTAATCAACGAGTTAACCTGGTTGCTTACGCCTCATCATGATATTGCGTTTTTAACAATAAAAGCATAAAACAAAACGTGGCCACTTAATGCATCAACAATATTGCATTTCAACCTATACATCATCGTTATATTGCATTACAATAATAATGGCATTAATTCAGACAAATAGCATGGTTGCTTACGCGTCAACTTGATATTCTGTATTAGATGATAAGAATGAGGTTATCATTAAACTTAGACTCTGGGGTTCTCAGGATCCTCGGACAACACGCAAGTCTGAGCTGCAAAAGGGAGGGGAAACGAGTGTGCCACCGTCTGCTACATGCATGTGTTTCAAGGGGACGAGTTCTGTCATAGTAATATGCTCTATCCTCAGCAGTTAATCAAATGTCAGTGGGAGGAGCGACTGGTAGAGGTATATTAAAACCAACAGGTACAACGGTCTTAATGTGTGGCATCATTTAAGTTAATAACTCATATCGTAGGGCTATGGAATTCTGATATGTACACTATCATTTATGAATTCTGGAATTAGAATGTCAAAATAAGATTTAAAATTTCTTCTTGCATAACTTGTAGCGCGTCGTGGGAGGAGCGACTGGCAGAGGCACACTTGGTTGGCTCGTATAAGTTTCACGTCATTGACAGACTTGCAATGTTCGAAGGGTTAACAAATTTCCGAGATATTCTTTTTTTGGCGGAATAAAGACTCCATAACCAAAATTAGTTTAAAGGAATGATTGAGATATACTAAGTCTTATGTCTACGTGTTGAAAAATGAGTGAAGCGTCAACATCAATTCTACTGCATTCCTACTTGCAAATAATATGACGTTATTAGTTTATAGCATTAAATGTTATTAGTTATTCAAGAAAAATATTTCATTATTATGAGAAATCCTTAAGACATATCGATACTAAAAAGTCATAATGATTACTCTTGCTAATTATAAAATACATCAAAAGGATTATTAAGAAGGATAGGCGAGTCAATTATTGGAGGCGGTTCTAACCGCTAAGGCCAGGAATAGTCCCGAAACGGAATCTTCCAGCGAGGGCGTGGCTAGTAAGGGCCAAGGAGAAGGGTAACCACCGCAGACGGTGGTCACAGGTCGACTCATTAAGATCTGGCACGGTTTGGTTAAGGGACGGTCGGTTATGTAAATCCAGCACTGTCCTATTGCATAGACAACACCGCCGGTAGAGATATGTATCGAGCACCCAATAAAATCGGAGCGATCCCAAAGAAAAACGGCACTGCAATAACGCGTGGGTTTAATAAACACCAGGGAGACCAAATTAAATGAAAACATAGAGTAAGGGAAAAGTTGGATAAATAGCAACACCAGCTAGGAAGCACGCGGAGTTATCGCACACTGTAAAATGTAGTTTCCCACTCTGTAAGGACGCCCACGATAATACATAAACATGCATACTGAAATAAATCACGCCCTGTTATAAAACACACACAGCAAATAAACGCCCATAAGGAAATAATAAACACACCCTGTTATACACAGATGCCCCCTCTATGATACACACCCACACTGTAATAACAACGCACTCAGTAATGAAGTGCCCACAGAGAATGAATCGCCCAAGTATCAGTAGGAAATCCATGGAGAAAACAACCCCATACCAATAACAATGCCCAGTTTATCAAAGAAAACCCTACTGCAAACAAGCCACCCCATTATATATATTTTTGACCATAAACGGAGCCATATAGAACAGAAACGAAATAACCTTAAACCCCATACAATCTACACAGCCCTAAACTGTACCCGTATGAAAAATGAAATATCCCTAACCCCAACTATGTATCAGTAACCCTAAACTGATCTAATTGTAAAAACGAGAATCTTCTGAGTTTAAGGACGAGGAAAGGATATTCACATCCATACAATCACAATCTCAGCAGTATTCACTATGCATTCTACCTTACTAAGTTCAGGAACATACCTTTGCCTTGTTGTCTGCCGCAATTGACTCCCGAGCTCTCTGCTGCTTCCATCTTCAGTGCTCCCGCTTGCCAACCGCAATGAAACCACCGATACCTCCCAACCAAATGCTAGGGGTACTGTTCTTCCCCCTCAGCCCCCCGAGCCGCAAAGGGGCCACACACAATCAGAGAGTAACTAGCTCCTCAGCTCACCTCCAAGGCCGAGCTACCACTCAAGTCTGCTGAGGATCCCCAACTCCTACCAGCAATCAGTCAGTCTCTCTTCCCCCAGCATACAATACCAATCTCCCAAAAAAAGGTCCCCTCTTTCCCCCTCTCCCTTTCGTTTATCTGTCTCAAACCCTAATTCCTGTTTTTCTTAGGTTTTCCCCCCTTTTTCTCTTTTGACTTTCTTATTTTTCTTTTTAGTTTATTTAGTTTATATATTTCATTTTTATTTTTCTTTTCAAAAACTCAAAGAGTATGTGCGCTCATTTTTAATTTCCTTTTATTTTTCACATGCTTAACTTTATTTTTTTATAATTTGTTTATAATATAAATATACATATATATATTTTCATTTTTCTATTAAATAAGCATGAATTCATGATTGTAGTTTATCACTGTCCATCATTTAATTTACCATTAATATATCTATATATTTAGGATTAATGAGAGATTAAGGCGATGGAAAACCAGTATAAGGGAAAAGTAAATGTATTACAAAAACGAATAAAGAGGAATTACGAGGAGGGATAGCGAGATAGTATTGTGAACTAGACAAGCAAAGGGAGATGGATACTGGAAGATCTAGGAGATGGAGGATAGTTTTATTAAGTAGACAAGGATAAAGAG
>SNQJ01S0040175.1:96198-110364 GCA_010110895.2 Picea sitchensis
TCAACCTCTCTACAATCATGTGTGGCCCCTTTACTCCATATGTGAGTCAGGTCGGCAAGCTATCGTCAGCCTGCATCACCAATAATCATGTCAAAAATGTCAACATCAAATCATCAATCAAATGAAACATCCTAATAAACATATCAACCCAAAAGCACACTCCCTGTCTCAGTCCGGAGTCCAAGGGGGTTCTACCAATGCCTCTGCATCCTCAAGGTCAAAAACCCTGCACACTCAATAAAACTGTGTCAATAGCACCCGTCTACATCAAATAGTAACACATCATGTCATTTGTCAATCACATCATAATCAAATATAAAAGGTCTAACATCAAAAAGGGTCCAAATCACTTGTGAGCAAGTGTCCTCAAATAATAAGTGTTCTCGGTGCGCCAGAGCGGGATGTTACATGAGACTAAAGTAAAGTTTGATGGAAAATCTAGTTTCTTATTGTTAAAGTTAAGGAAGGTTTGCAAGTATGTGATCATATACACCAGTTCTATTATAAAGTTACAAATCAGATTTGGATGATGAAATTGATGAGGGATTTTAGTTGAGGTACATGTTGGGTACATGGTTGACACAAGTAGTTGATGAGTTGGCACATACATGAGGTGTATAGTTGATGATGTTGGTACATATTGATGAGTCATAGTTGATGAGTAGTTGATACATGATTGATACATACTTAGTACATGGTTGGAGGCACTTGTTAGTAGTATTGTTGACACATGGTTTATGGATGACGTAGCATATTTGTCTTGGTATATTATTAGAATCACATATTCATCTTAGTGATGATTATGAGTTGTTGTGTTATGCTTGGTTGATGCACATATTTGAGAGTTGTCTTGGTGATTGATCTTGGTAAGTAGATCTTATTTGGTTGATAAGATTGATGAGACAGGTTGTTGTGATATGTTGTTTGGATAGGTTGTTGTGACAGGTTATTTGTATAGGTTTGGTGCATGGTTGTTGCACTTGTTCATGGTACAGGTTGAGGTACAAGTTGGTGCATGGTTGATGCACTTGTTTATGGTACAAGTTGATTACAAGTTGTTTGGTATAGGTTGGTGCATGGTTGATGCACTTGTTTATGGTATAGATTGATTACATGTTGATTGGTGTAGGTTTATAGCAATATACCTCACAGTGATAGTGTGACAGTGGTTCTATCATTCTACTTTTATTTTAGGGCGGTTGGACGGGGCAAGGATAGGTGGTTGTATCCACCTTCCGATTGTAGCCAGAGAACATAGGGGGTTGTAGCCTCCTTCTGGTTGTAGTTAGAGAATTGGGGAGTTGGAGCTTCTCTCAGGTTGTAGCCTAAAATACTAGGGGGTTGTAATTCTTAAAGACATATAAGAAAAAACATTATGTGGTTTTCTCCCACTTTGGGTTTCCACGTAAAAACATTGGTGTACTGTGTATGTCTATAATTATTCATTTGTTCATTGTTTATTTACTCTGCAATTATTGGATGATAATGCTACATTGATATAACACTTGCATTTTGTGGTTAAAAAGGATTATTTCTCTATTATTGATTCACCCCCCCCTCTCAGTAATCCAACAATTGGTATCAGAGCGAGTTCCTTTAGGAAACAATTTAACCACTTGAAGGAGATCATGGATTATTATGAGAATGGAGTCCCAATGCTAAATGGTCAGAATGTTTTAAAGTATGAGATGTGGAGAAGAAGGACAAAGGTATTTTTACAGGAACAAGGGAATTATATTTGGCTATTAGTTGTTATAGGATATGATAGTTCAAGAAGGGAAAAGACTGCATCCAGAATAAATTGAAGAAGAATAACAAAATAACAATGGATTTCTTCTCGGAAGGATTACCTAATCCGGCAAGAGAAAAGGTTTGTAAATGTTCATCAGCCAAAGAACTTTGGGATAATTTACATGACATATATTCTTCACCCATCGTAGATTTAGAAAATGCCAAAGAAGATGCAGATACAGATGAAGAAGAATTACGTTCACCATGTCAAACAGATTCAGAAGATGAAGAATACATAATCACCAGAGGTATGTTGTTTTGCTTTAATTGTGAAAAATGCGGACATCTTGAAATATAATGCCATGAAGGAAATGAGACAGGAAAACTAATTGAAAATGAAGACAATTATGAAGTAGAATTGATTATTTCTTTAGATGAACTAAGAGAAGAAGAAAAGTCACTCAAGAAATAATTGATGAAACAAAAGGAAAGTGTTCAAATTTTTTAAGAATCCCAACAGGTCATCGAAAACTTAAAAACTCAGCTAGAATAAGTCAGAAAGATCGAAGAAAATCTTGAACATCAAAATAAATATTTGGAAGCCAACATAGAAACACAGAAGGAAGAAGTAGAAATGAGAGAGAAGATATTGATAGATCATCTTAAGGAAATAAATAACAATCTAAACCATCTTAAGGCAAAGTTTGGTCAAGAAGAGAAAGGAGTTGAAAAATAAATAATCACATTAAAAATTAATCTTGAAGAAGAAAAAAGAACAAAAGAAGTCATGAAGTCTCAGATAATGAAGAAAGAAGAAGAGGTTGAGAATTTTGAAGAAGTTGTCACATTGAGAAGTAAAATCGTCAAGCTCAACAAGAACGTTGAAGAGACAAAAACATCCACATCAGTTATAGAGAATGAAGATAAGAACTCTAGGTTGCTAGAAAATAATAATGATGGAAATAGAAAGAGTTATACATAAGTACTCAAAGGAAGGAATCATGGTCAACCAAAATCTAAGAAAACTATTGAAGATACATCTTCAAGAAGACCATCCATGTTCAATACATAAAGAAACTTCAATCATGATCATGATCAATCAAGGTAGAATTCAGAAGGACTACACCACAAAGAAGATCATTCACTCTCAGGTATGAAAATTTGTTTTATGATCATTGTTTTTATTGTACTAATTTTGAACATAAGGTTGTAGATTGCATGGATCATAAAAGAAATGTTCAAGCAATAAGTGTCTATGTGGCCCCACATAACATTGAATGTTACAAATGTCATAACTATGGACACATAGCTAGTTATTGTAGAAGTATGATCGATACTTCCATGAAAGAGAACATTGATATCATATATAAGAAAGTATGGATAAGAAAACACGAAGAATATGTGAACAAAGACCAGGTCCTAGAGATCACAAGAATGGCAATAAAACAATATGAAGAAAATTCTACAAAGAAAAAGAAAGATGTCGGATACAGAAAGGTTTGGAAAATAATTGAAAGAAAAGAAGGATAGGTAAATAAGGAACATGTTCAAGAGATTGTACTTTCAGGCATTGTAGTGAAAGATGAATCCACACACAGATAGACAAAAAGAAGTCATAGGGTAGAGAGATGATGAATCCACCAATGAAGATGATGATGAATACACATCAGAGTGAGAATTGTTCTGAGCCATCCAACTTAGAGACTCCCAGGTAATATGAATATTAGATAGGGGGAGTCTATGTGATAGCTCTGACAGACCAAAGAACCATCATTCGAGCAACTTGCAGAGTTTGAGAAGATAGATCCAGAGCAGTCAGTTAGTAGAAGTACAATCAGTTGTAGTAGTGAAGACTTCATGATATTATAGCGATAAATGGGTCAGCATTATGGACAGTTTTGCAGTAGAGTCTTGGAAAGTATGGATAGAGATGGATTTGTAAGAACACTTAGCAAGTTTGGACAAATACATGACAGTGGACGAGAGCATAGATTCATAGATTGGTTTAGAGAGTTGTTCAGAGACAAAGGAACATTATGGATGTTAATTACACACGAAATGGATTGAACAATGCTAATGGATTCCAAATTGATAGATATTTTTTGGACACATGCAGTGCATACAACAGTTCACATTAAAAATAGATTAATTCTTAGAAACAACAATGACAAAACTCCCTATGAGCTATGGAAAGGAAGACCAACAAATGTGAAGCACTTCAGAATATTTGGAAGCAAATGTTACATCAAAAGAGAATACGGAAGAATGAGAAATTTTGAGTCTCGTGTGGACACAGGAGTACTTGTTGCTTACTCAAGTACAAGGAAATCATACAAGTGTTACAATCTAAGGTTGAACAAAGTTGTATAAAGCATCAATGTAGCAATTAATGAAACAGGTGGACGAGAATTAAAGGAAGAAGAAAATGAATCAATGGAACAACTTTACAAAGAAGAAGTCTACATAGAACAACCAAAAGGATTTCAGTTGTCAGATGTGTAAAATGAAGAAGGCCTTGTATGGTCTTAAACAGGTTCCTAGAGCATGGTACTCTAGACTGGATAAATATCTACAATAGGGAGGGTTTAGAAAAGGAAGTGCAAACAACAACCTCTATATCAAGGTAACTCAAGACAATATTTTACTAATTGAAGTTTATGTTGATGATATTATTTTTTGAAGCAATGATGACATGTTATGCCATAAATTTGCAAAGAATATGTAGAATAAATTTGAAATCTCATTACTTGGAGAACTATCCTTCTTTCTGGGTCTTCAGATATGTCAAAGAAACCAAGGAATTTTTATTTCTCAAACTAAGTATATCATAGAAATGATAAAGAGGTTTAGAATGGAAGATTGAAAACCAATTGTCACTCCTATGAAAACCAGTTGCAAGTTGAGCAAAGATGATGATTCAAAGTCTACAGACCAGAGGAAATACAATTCAATGATTGGTAGCTTACTATATGTGACAACATCCAGACCAGATGTAATGTAGGCAGTTAGATAGGTGGCACAATTTCAAGTAGCACCAAAGGAATCACATGTATTAGCAGTGAAGATGATTTTCAAATATATCAAAGGAACAAAAGAGTTTGGATTATGGTATCCAAAATGAAAAGATCTATCACTTATTGCCTACACATATGCAGATTGGACAGGTCACATTGATGACCAATGAAGCACTAGTGGAGAAGCATTCTACATGGGTGAGTGTTTAGTATCATGGCTAAGAAAGAAAGAATCATCAATATCCTTATCTACGGCCGAAGTAGAGTATATTTCAGCAGCATCATGTTGTACATAGGTTCTATGGATGAAAAAAACTCTGACATATATATAGGTTGAGTATGATGATCCCATTCTCATCTATTATGATAATACAAGTTCCATCAGTATCTCAAAGAACCCGGTGATGCAGTCCAAGATGAAGCACATTCCAATCAAGTATCACTTTCTACGGGAACAGGTTGCAGAGGATAACATCAAATTTGAGTATGTGGGTGTTATGGGACTTATCGGTAGATGCGGACATAAATAGATCTCCCTATATCCACCTAGATCTAGAACAATACAGAACAGAACATGACGCTTTCCCTAAGCTCTAATCATTGAAATTACTATCAAACAAGAGATGTGCAACATATTGTTTAAATATCGCTTCTTCTTGTCGTTCTCTCCCTAGATTCACTCTAGTGCTCCTGTGATATTGGATCTGCAAGGGAACACAAGCCAACCAAAGTGAAAGCAATATAGCATATTCAAAGAGAACTTATATACATGATCAAGGAAACATACAATAAAACGAGATAAGTTTTATGGGAAAGAAACATATCATTGTATCATATTAAAATGAAAGTGGATATTACAACCAAAGCCTTGACGTTGCAAGGTCCCCTTCTGATGACCCTTTGCTCCAACACACACACTTGCTCCAATCCTTAAATGAAGAAGATCCACAATGACTTGATAAACTGAAATGAAGCTCTCAAGTATGAGCTGAAGTAATATTCCTCATCCAATTATTAGCCTATTTAATAATAATCTTCCTTGAATTAACCTTCATTAACCTTATCCTTTTCCATGATAAATCCCTCTTTATATAGGGAAAAGAGAGATTGTTGAAGAGATTAGAATGATCCCACCAAATCAGAGAAGCGAGTAGGATCCCAACCATACGGATGCCACCTCATCTTCTAGAAGATCCCCTTCTATAACTTGCGTGAAGTTAGACTTTTTCTTAGCCTCTTGACATCATCACACTCTAGCTGTAGGGAAGCATACGGAGACATCGTAAACTAGCTTTAGGGCAGAGGGAAATGACCAGGCATAGTCACATCCTACTTACGGTGCAGCCTGCAACGACCCTCCTTAATAAGGTTTTTGATAAGAGAAAGTCAAACACCTTTCTCGTGAAGATAGGATCTTTTGGGAACATGAACACATGTTTTTCAATGGATCATCAATATGACCAAAATGATTTGTAATAGAATGCCCCCCAAAGTATGAGGCCGGAACTCGTGACAGCCAAAATACTTTGTAGAATGTGTGTGTCAGAAACAAAGAGTGCATTAGTCGGAAACCTGAAAACAATCAAGAATCAATATAATAATATACCATTGTCTGATATAGGCATTCCCATACTCATATTACAAAATGTAAAATGATTCATGGCCACTAAATGTACATTGTGGATCCATGTCAAGGTGAATCGACATAGCCACCCAGAATACAGTGTGGATCTATGCTCTAAAAAAATCAAATTCGGACATAGACACGAGACATACAAAGTGGATCTATGTGTCAAGACAAATAATGAATACTCCATCACAACCTAGACTAGAATGGGGTGATCCAGGGTCTTCAATTTCGTCGTCCCTAAGTATGAATCTAACCATGTGATTATAGGTGCTAAATTCGAACATGATAGAAACCAGTTGATTACCGGTCAATGATGAAAACCGTTAACAACTGCGAGGGAAATCACCATTGATGTCAATGACTCCCAAGGTACCCCAATACAATCCAATGAATGTGAATAAATGATTTGAATTCGAACACTCAATGGAATCTCCCAATCAGGGGTCAATGATGTGAACCCACTATTGAAAGCAAAGAAACCTGCCATTGAGGCATGCAATCTCTAAGGTACTGAATGATTTCTAAGTATTGTTCCTGGATAATGAGCTAGAGTCAATAGAAAAAGGCTTGTCACAGAAGGGCCTTGATGTATCCCCCATTAATGACATGAAATAAGTAACAGAATTGAAGTAGATCAGAGCATGAAGTGATTTGAAACTGACACAGGGAAGGCCGACATGGTAGAAAATTTATAACTACAGATGACCTACTCAATAGGAGGCTTATTAAGGTTAGACTTCTTTTGAACATATGAATGACATGATAATGGTATTGGCAGCACTAAATCAAGGAGGACCCAACATATGGACATGCAGATGGTCAAACAAGAGACAGATGGATTTTCCAACCTAGATTCAATGATGAAGGGGGGGTTTCATGTTCAAGAGCGACTATTATTGCCACTAACCCAGATGCAAAGACACATTTCTTTCCCAAAATTCCCCCCACCATTTATGGTGAGTACCTATTTATTTTTATGCAATCTTGAGGAGGATAGCATATGCTTGTTGATATAATCTCAACCTTTGGACGAGTCCCTCGAAGTATGTTTAATAAACCCTAAGAAGGAATGGTTTGGTCTCATACAGGCCTTTCAATGTTTGTTTAACGAGTCCAAAGAGAGAAAAATCGAGGGGTTTTCATGTTTAGAGAGTTTTAAAAACACTTAAAGATGACTCCATAAGTTCCCTTTTCATATGTTAATTCGATGAGACCAAAAAAATGATAACCTACCACTCATCGAATGCTTTCTTCAAATACTTTTATGAGCGTGAAAAGAATAAGGTCGCTCGACAATCTTTTCATTTTTACATAGTGTGAAAAGAGATTAAAAGTATACTCCATGGGTTTCATTTTCCGTGTTACCATTACGAGTACAAAAAGATGACAAAAGTATACTCAGTTACATTCTCATTGATTTACGAGCATGAGAAAGAACAAAACCTAAGCTCAGAGTTTTTACTGAAAAACTCTAAAAGGATTTGTACATATGACAAATGTATAAAATAAAAACCAAAAAGCGTATCCATGTTCACTATTCCACTCCTAGAGTTCTCACCTATGAAAAATCAAACACTTGTGACACCATTAGAATTCTAGGGTTTGGATGAAATACATCAATATATATATATATATATATGAAAAATGAAATGGAAAAGTAAAAGGTTAATAAAATGGGGTAAAAACCTCTTTTACCATTTCATTGTTACTCCACCCAAACTTTGTTCCAAAAACCCTCCTTTTACCTCAAACTTCCACTGAGTATTGCGAGAGGCACGGTTGGTCATTTGGCGAACGGTCTCTGCAGGACAAGTAATTTTAACCTCCTTCAAATTTTCATGGATTCATTTTTACTTTTCATTGGTTAGAAATGACTTTTTAGGTTGCATTTTGTAGGGTACTTTGCGCCCAGAGGTCATCGGAGGCGCCCTGTATCGTACCCTGCAACAACCCAGGGTCATCGCAGGTGACCTTTAAGCTACAGTGCAATGACCCAACACTATACGAGATAGCTAGCCTGCGACGTGTGCAAAGTAAAAATGTTTTTAAGATGTTTCTGCAAATAAAAAGTGTCTAGGAGAAAGATAAAGATGCTAATGCCTCTTTTATGTTCCATTTCAGGTTTTCTACAGTAAGGATGTTGGAATGGAGAGAGAGAGAGAATGAGGATGAAGATTACTTTGTCGAGAATGACCCAGGAACAGTAAATTCCCTCCGGTAGTGTGGACTGCTAAAATTCTTCAAGGTCTAGGGCATGAGGGCCCAGTTAAAATTTTCAAGGTTCAGAGCATGAGAGCCCGCCTGAGTTGATCGAATACTTAGTCCATATGTGGGACGTATACCAACATGTATTTTGTGTGGGGGTTCATATCCTTGAGATAGATATCGAGGATATCTACTTTTTGATCGGTTTGTCTCGTCGAGGGGCTCGGGTTACATTGATAGGTAGCAGAGGAGGTGGCGAGCCTATGAGCCATTATGTCAACGCACATTGTGTACCAGGCATTGAGAGACATAGAGGCAAGGTCACTATCTGACACGTCCAATATTTACCTCTACGGACTATCATATACACCATTGTGCGTATGGTGGGGAGCGCAACTCCCCATATGACCCTTTAGAGAGATTTCTAGTATGCACTGGAATGCATGGAGCCCTGAATTTTTAACTAGAGTGATGGGGTTCTGAGAAGCATGAAGAAACAATTGACCAAGTGTAGGAGGGGTGACATGAAACAATTCAGATACAAATCGATTTTGGTGTCCTTCTTCTTGGAGAGGGTTCCACACTTGCGCCTACAAGTAGAGTGGGGCATACCAGCCCCACAAGATCCAAGAATGAAGAGGTGGTGTGACCTCATGGTGCAACACATGACTGGTCCTATCATCATGAACAATGACATTTTCTTTGATTGGTTGAGGCCCCATATTCTTATGATAGATGAATACGCATATGTCGTCTTAGACTTCAGAGGTGATCCAGACTTGGTTCTTCCTAAAGGTTCTCAATGGGGGAAGATAGGTAAGAAGTACATTTTTTTTTAATAATTTTTTTGTAATTTTTAAATGTGAAATGTATTTATGTATTTTATCCGATGAATAATCAATAACTATTTGATGATGCAGGTGTGGGACCTCATCAACCTCCAGGTTTATCTCCCATTCAGAGGCAAGGGGAGAGAGTTGAGGTAGCATGATTAGTCGTTGCTGACTACGAGGCTAGAGAGAAAAACTTGGAGGGGCTGACAGTGGACATCCCATATGCCTCCATTGATGATATTTTGAGGCATTATCAGTGCCATACAATAGGCGTGTTCGCATCTATCGGTCGACTGATTCGTAGATTAGCATGGGCAGTCGCGTGTTATCACGAGTAGCATCCTTGATGCTATATTTGTATATGAAGCCATGTGCTTCACATTTTTGACATTTTGGTCTTCAGACAAAAAAATGTTTTGTAAATTTTTTTATCGTTATATATATATGAGGATTCTACCGACTTACTTGTTGTATATACAAAGTGTTATTAGATTTATAAATTTCTCAAATGTTTGTCTAACACATAATTAGCCAATGCATCTGTTAATGTATTTGGACATCTAGGAATGTGTTGATATTCTATGTAATCAAAATGACATTCCAAGAGGCAAATTCATAAATATACCCTTAATAGCATGGGACTTTGAATGGAGTAGACATTACTCAACCGTAGGACTACTAACTACGAATTGAGTTGTACAATGAGACGACAGATTTCAAGTGAAACAACATCGATCAATAATTCGATGACTGCACTGTATTCCATGATATTATTAGTTGCACGACCAAGGAAAACACCAAGTAGACTAATCAATCTATCTATAGGTGCATAGATTTCTCAATCAACAGATGCCACTACTACATTGGGCATAATTGATGACGGTTTAAAATTTCATCATAATTTTTTTGGACTAAATTTAATATTTTTTTTCAAGGTCCAACTATTCGTCGCTCTAGCGACCAACATTCCATGTTGGTCATTCTAGCGACCAACATTCCAAATTTAGTCATTATAACAACCAACTATGGCACGTGTGAGAATCAAATGGTCATTGACTTATTGTTTGGTCAATTTGATCGAATTCGTCGGATGATCGATGAAATCAATCCTATATATATCTCAATTACGACAAATGTTCTACAGTTGCGACAATCATTTTATACAGTTGCGTGAGTAATTTATTAAATGGTGTTATGATGCAATGGTGTTCTGGTTTTTTATGAAATCTTGATTTCAATTCTCTTTCAAGAGGAGAAACATTGAATTGATCAGACTCTACATAACTGAGATTTTCAAGGTCAGTACTTAAATTGTTTTTGTGTGATTTAGTAATTTGGTGGTATTGAACTATTTTATGGTTTATTTTCACTCCTTAAATCATATTTTATGGTTTATTTTAACTCCTTAGAAATATTTTATGGTTTATCCACTTTTCACAATTTCAAGATCCTATAAAAATGGATATGAAAATAACTAAAATTGAATATAATCAAAAAATGATATGACAAGTAAGATCATTGTAGGTTGAATTTACCCTCTTAGCATTACTTGGCATTCTGCAGGTGAAGATCATGGAGTTCGAGATCTCTGTTTGATAGTTGAACGATTTTTGTCAAAAATAGAAATGCCATTTGGCTTCCTTCTTTCACCATATGTCTTCAAAACTTAATGAGGAGGATGATTTAACTTCTGATAATTATTATCTTTAATTTGGTACCATTCCCACATGTTCTGGAACTCGAAAAACACGATCTAGGCAGAAAAAAATTAAATTTTGGACTCTTCAGCACATTCGGCGGCTCATTGGTCTTGCGTTTTTCCCTTTAGCCGCTGAAAGTCAGAGCTTTCGGCGACTCACTACAATGTCAAATTTGCCACTTAGCCACCGAAAACCCTAAAATAAACTTCTATATGATACTTTTCATATCTCTACCTCATGAATATCTAGTGATCTATTAAATTATTATGTTTTCCTTCAATTGACGTATTAAAACCCTTAATGTGAAGATATGTATCTAAAAGGAGTTAGAAACTATAATGAAGAAAGATGGAGTAACGATGTTAATTCACAATCATAGTATGAAAATAGTGTTTTGACAAGACACCAAGATGAGAAATAATGACATGAAATTTATTCAAAATATCATTTGGAAAAAAAGGGAATCAAATTAGTATATATGACAAAGATTTGTCTAGAGGAATATGCACTCTCTCAGACCCAAAGGAATTGGATCTACTAGATGAGGTAATAGTCCAATATAGTTTTTCAATCTCTTTGAAGACTTATTTATAGTCATATTCATGAGAATATTTAAGATTTATACACCTAAGAACATGCAAAGGAAATAATAGTGTTGGGAGTCCCAAACAAAATTCAAGGAGGAACTACTAGATGAAGGGAAGGTCCTTGTTAATATATTAAACATTTTCCAATGTTAGACAAATTAAAAAGAAAGTAGTATTTCTAATGAATCTAAGTAAGGAAATGGAATAGGAAATTATTCTAGATTCGGATCTCATCGACTAGTGCTAGATAAGAGGAAAATGCACATTAAAAGATATGATAAGGAGACTTAGACATGTTTTTTTGAAATTTCTTTCTTAAAGGACAATTGTAGGATCCAACTTGATATATTTCCTTCCATGTAATTGGCTCATAAACCCATTTATCTTTTGATATCCTATGGGAAGCATCATAAACCTCTTCCCTTTAAGTTCAATCGTATTTTCCTCTAACATATATAGGTATGGGAAATCATTACACATGCCTGAAAATCACTAGTTTTTTAGTCTACATCCTTTGTTTTAAGAAAAACATATCAAAATGATTAAGAATGAAATATTGATGCATGAGAATATATTTCAATCATATTAAAAATCTCTAGGGAGGCTTCCCAAGAAAAACACCATACTCTGTAATGTTCCATACACTTACAAAAATTTATAAAGATATTGAAAAAAAACATATAGTATTTGGCAATGGGGATAAATAAATTTATTAGTATCAATGGATTTTCCTTCCATTTCTATAACATATGTTGTTACATCATTAAAAAATACCATTGTAGAATGTTTGATATCATTGGGAAAAGGTTATGGGTTAGAGGAGGGATGAACTCTTTGTTCTCCACGTTCATCTAAAAGGAAACTAATTTTATTTTATTTATTAGTTTCAAACTAATATCTCTATCTAATGTTTCATATCAAGTCTTCACAAAAAAATTAACCATGTGAATCTATTAGGGTCCTACCCTAACTCCCTTAAATAGATAGATAGATTTTTATGTACTGAGGTCAGATCTATTAAATAGGGACTATATAGTAGATGTAGTGTGAAAACATTAATTGTAATAAGGCTTACTAAAAGGTTCAACCTACTATAAAGTTCCTTCACAAGAGAGTTCCTGCAAGGTTAGATAGAAACTAAAAAATGAAGTAGAAGAAAGGTAATGAGATGTCTTGTGAATCTTATTGTAATGGGAACTCTACTCATATAGTGGGGTCCTCCTTAATGATGCAAGTGAACATTTCTTTCATCAATAAAGGTAGTAGTACTTGTGGAATTTTGGTTCCCATGCAATTGCCTATTTGAATTTTGGTTCGGGATATCTATTTGATAGTTGGGCGATTTCTGTCAAAAATAAAAATGCCATTTGGATTCCTTCTGTCGCCATATGTATTCAAAACTTAATGAGGAGGATGATTTAACTTCTAATAATTATTATCTTTAATTTGATACCATTCCCACATGTTTTGGAACTCGAAAAATGTGATCTAGGCATAAAGAATTAAATTTTGGACTCTTCGGCACATTCGACGACTCACTACACTGTCAAATTTTCCACATAGCCACCGAAAACCCTAAAATAAACTTAGATTTAATTTAAGAAAAAAATCGATTTATACATTGAAATACCATCTTTAAGAGCTTGTCTCTAAGCATTTAAATCTGAAGAAATTGAAAATGATTCTTCTTCTTAATGCTCGTCTTATCATGTGATTTGGAAATCATTAGCAAGTTATTTTTGATCGCTAACATAGTGTACCATTTATCATTACCATGCCAAGGAATTGTTTTCCATCTTTGATTGGTTGTATTCAAATTAATTTTCTTTATATCATCATTTTTTATGAGAATTAAAGTTTCCTTTACGCTTCTTATGTCATGATTTATTTTTCTCCCCAAAATCTTTCTTGCACTTCTATCAATTTTGTTCCTCAATTTTGACAACATAATAGTAGGTGGATTGCAACAAAGAGATTATTAGAAGATTCATTTATGTTTGGATGTTTATGTGTAGGTCAATGTGTTGTTTTAGAACCAAGTGTCATTTAGATTCCCAAATAGGTAGTGTTGTATGTTGGATATGAAATGCATTGGTTTCATGCTTTGTTCCTTATTTTTTCTAGCTGATTTTAGGTTTCATGCTTTGTCCCTTATTTTTTCTGAACATGTTGTATAATTTTCATTACAAATACTTAAATATATACCAAATTATTTGAATAGATTTGTATATTGTACAAGTATAATGTTTCAATGGATTTGTTGTAATATGTAATTACAATGTCAACTCCAGATGAGAAAAGAGAGCTTGTTATGTTAAAGCAGCAAATGGTGATTCATGGTGATGGGAAATGTTATTTCCCTTATTGTGAATGCAGGGTTTTTAATGGAAGAAGACTACCTTTAAAAATAGTTGAAAAACATTGTAGGGAGAATGGGCACGTTGAAGGGGGCAATGAATATCGTCC
>SNQJ01S0040176.1:0-52210 GCA_010110895.2 Picea sitchensis
AAACATGTGTACTTACTTTCAATCAATGGTAATCAAGTTGTTTTAAAAAACCAACCATGTCGGTGAATTTGAGCATATGGAATTTATGGTGCAAATCTACAATAATACACGTGTTGCATGGCAGCATAGTCCTTGCCAGGATGGGGATGGAATGTGCTAGAAAATGGCATTGGTTTCTAGGTTGCATAACATTTTAACTCTGATAGAGAAATCAACATGTATAAGAGAGATGCTTTGACTGCGTTCTGCTTGTATTTATGATAATTATGATAACTGATGCAGGAGCATCCTGCTCCAAAAATCATTGTATATTTGGTTAACCTAGGGGGTCTTATGTTTGTTAAGGATTTGATTTCTTAATAGGAAATTATGTATGTTTGAGTGGTTTGAGCGATGAATATGTGTGTGACGTTTTATTGTAAATGTTCTCGAATATGTGAGAACAAGAGAGATATTAGGCTTGTGGATATCTTATGAGGATCTTAGGGATTGGGAGATCCTAGAATAGGGATTTAGTTGAGTGAAAAGTGGATCAGAGAGGATCCTTAGGAGTTTGTCGAGGATTTGTTGAATCTGAACCAGAAACAATTGAGAATCCATTTTGTATATTATTGTAATCCTTAGAGGCATAAAGGGGGGTGGAAAGAGATAAAAGATTAGGGCCAAACTTCGAAGATGGCCAATTGAATGTTAATTAGGCCAGGGATAGGTATGGCCAACGAATGTTAATCAGACCAATAAAATGAGGATTGCAGTTTGTTGATTTAATCCAGACAAAGGAGGGCCTGCGAGCCTATGTAATTGTGTGTAATCATATGTATATGACTGAAAGGAAAATACTTTGTTTGAGTATCACTGAAAAGCCTCTGTATTTGGGTCTATTTATCTGTGTATTGTATATCTCTATGAGGAAGAAGAGTAAGCCTCTGCATATAGCTTAGACTGTGTAATTGCAGGTGTAGGGTTGTATTGCAGGGTCGAAAAGGAGAACTCTGGAGAAGAGACCTGGTGCAATCTCGTGTTCTAGTTGAGATCAAAAGGATTATTCCATTGAGCATCAATCACAAGAAGGATTGATGATCCTATAGAACGGTGGAGATGAGAGGATTCATGATCACAGGGTAAGCTACAACAGCTGTGCGATCACTTCAGCAATGAATAGTACCTGTTAGATCACAATCATGCAAGGAAGAGGAAGGATTGAACGTCAATCGTTCATCATTCGGCTAGGAACGGTGCACACCATCCAATCGAGAGAAAGGAGTAAATAGATAACCAGTTGAGTCGCAATCGTCAGATATGGAGGTAGAGAGGAGGACCATTGGGTCAACGACTGATTAAGTCGTGACCGTCGGATCATGCTGAAGACAGATCAACGGATGGGAATGATTGCATAAGTCGAGGGGCAAGTTAATGAGGGGTCTATTTCACAACCCAAAATCTACCAGGATCGTAGATCTCCATAGAGAGGAAGATCAACGGTCTATGTCGATTATGTTACTGGCGAGCAACTTTCCATTGCAGAATTCAGGATCAGGTTTAAACATCGTGCTATTTGTGGCTTCGCAATCCATTGTATCGGTCGGATCTAGGGGAAGATGGGTCTGCGTCGTAGATTAAAGGAGGATGTAAGGGATGTGGTAATAGCACTTGGATATTGGAGCTAAAAAGGGAGCGCGAGGAGCTAAGGATTGGGTGATATTAGCGTCCAAAGGATTAAGCTGAGGTCATACGAAGGGAGGACATAAGTCCTTTGGGCTAGTTGAGGAGGACATTGTTTAACACTATGTGTTAAGTTATGGTCATGGGGAATGGTCCTATGTGGAAAAAGGCCATAAGCTAAAGGAAATAGCAGATCGATGACGATCCAATTGAGAGGGACATTTGGATGAAGGATCTGCCCCTTCGTTAGTTCAGAGTTCGGGGAGAAATAAGGTGTAATGTCAAAATATTTGGGTCGTTTGTTGTTGAGGACATGTGTTAGAAGATCTTGGGGTTAAGAGATCTTGTACTCCGGAGGAAGTGGATCATAGGTGCTAAGGGTTGCTAGTCTCCCGAAGCTCTGAAAGTCTGAGTACATCGTAGTCGTCAGCGCAGAGTACCCGTGTCAGTGGATCGCAAAGTCTGGAAGACCAGCCATACAGGAGAACAAAGGCGAGGAGTATCCAAGACTCTTGAAGCTCTGAAGGGCGGAGTGAATCCTCACCATCGATCAGGAGAGGACGTGTGGTAGTATATCTAGAGTTCTGAAGAACCAACACCCTGGAGGAATTAGATTGAGTTGAGTCGAGAACTCCCAAAGTGCGAGGAGCCGGAGAAAATCTCGACCGTTGGTCACAGTGGAAAGGTGGTGGCAGATATTGTAGTCTGGAGACTTGGCGCTCTAGAGGATTGAATGTGTTAGCAGTCGGGAACTCCCAAATGCTGGAGTCCAGAAGAATGTAATGTTCTCAAGCCAATTTTTTTGCTTGGAACACTAACTGCTCACTGTCTGTTATGTTTTCTTATGTGTTTACAGGTTTACTCATGGAGTTGCACATTAAGGTGTATGTGGTGTTGATTCAACAATGTAACAATAGATATAAAACATATAACATAAACAAGACAAGACAGAATAAAGAACACCGATAAACGACCAATAATGTCAGATTTGACCTTTATTTAGATAGTAAATAGATCCTTGAACAAGAGATTTGCAGATCTGGAAGAAAACCCCAATAATATCAAAGATGGGTTGATAGCCGATACAATAATAGTCAATACAATGATAATAGCCTCCCAAAGGCTCCCTGAAGAGAATATCTAAGCCTCCAAAGGCCAACAAATTCAAGAGAAGACTGATGAGATGAGATCCTGATCCAACATGATGCAAAACCCCTCCAACTAGCTAAGTTGCGCACTGCCCTGGCTGTTGGTGAAACGCTAAGTTTCGGCCCTCCTCTTCATGTTCTCCAAATGCTCCAAAACCCTCCTGGAAATATCAGGCTACTAGAACTCCCTTGAAAAAGTTTCAAGCTGAAGGATGAAGTTCTGCCCCTCCAATTGAGAAAACCCTCAACTGGTTTGCACCTCCCTGGTCGATTGAATCACCTAGATTTCGACCTCACCTCTAGAAGCCTCCAACTACTACCAAAATATTCAGAATGATATATTGGGCCAATACAAACTAGCTGGTGAAATCTCAATATGATCTATGAAGATCTGGGCCACCAAATAAAGGAAACCTCTTCTTGTAGTGCGCCCCTCTCTCCTCCAAGTCATGCCAAGCTCTAGGAAATAATCTATTGGGATAACCTCCTCCGGAATAGACTAGAAATGATGCCTAAGACCATACGAAGAAAACCTATATGCTCATTTTCCAAGAAGCTCGCTCCTTTCCTCAGATAGAACTGAACTTCTCAATGTGGTGCACCCGCCTTGCTGGAATCCCCCTAGGCTGCACACCAGCTTGCCACTGCCAATAGATTTGACCCCTGCAACACTGTAGAATGGTGTGGGAGGATTATTTCACCTCTGGGACCAAGCCTGGATCAAGGAAGGTGGGATATTTCACCACCGAGTTGATCTCTAGGGTTTTTAGTTTCAAAACCCTCAAAACTGCTTATGCTCAAGAGCTCCAATGCAAAATATGATAATAATCCAGAATGCCTTAGAAGTGCACCCTTCCTTTATTTTATAGCTCCACTCTATTCATCTGTTGAGTTAGTTAACCCCCTTAGCTTAAATCACCTTTTATTTTCTTTCGTTGAGTTACCCTTTTTCACACAAAGTCAACTCAACAATATAATGTTGTGATTAGGAAGTATCTTCTGGTTGACTTTGTCCCCATGAAGCATGAGACTATAGTCTAGTGGGGATGGATAGAATACTGAGTCTCTCCGTACCTCTTCATCAAGAGGTGGGGGACATTACAGTCTCCCCTGGTAGAAATTCCTTGCCCACAAGCAATTATGGACCTGTCTCCTAAATCAACTATTCCCCTTCCCAAGTGGCATCCTCTATGGGTAGGTTCTTCCATTTTATCAAATATCCTCTTATGCTTATTTTCCTCAACTTCTTCTCTTTGACTTATATTATCTCCTCCAATATCTGAACGAACTGTCCTTATTCATCCAAAGGCGGCAATTCCTTAATAAGAGTGATATGTTTACCAATGGCTCTCTTCAATCACGACACATGGAATACATTGTGTATTTTTCTACCCTGTGGTATATCCAGCTCATATGCCACGACCTCTACCCTCATGTTGATTTTGTGTGGACCGAAAAAATGAGGTTGGATATTTTTTGTGCCACTTCTCTTAATGGATCCCTGCCTGTACGGTTGAAGCCTCAGATAAACCAAGTCATCGACCTCAAATGTGCGCTCTACCATGTGCTTGTCTGCTTGTACCTTCTTTTGATTCCCTGCCCTTTGCAGGTGGTCCTTCAGTTCCCTGAGTATGTCTTGACTCTGTTGAATCCAATCCTGAAGCATGTGAGCCATGTTGTCTCCAAAGGTAACCTCCACAAATGAGAGGGGGTCATAGTTGTATAAGGCCCTAAATGGTGGCATACCAATGGACATATGATGGGTGGTTTCGTAGCAATATTCCCCCAGGTGAATCCATTTAAACCATTGCTTTTGTTTCCCTACCACCTAATTCATGAGGTAGCCTTCAACCCATTTGTTGACTATCTCTGTATGGACATCTATTTGAGGATGATAAATGATACTAGGTGTTAGGGTCTTACCTACCAACTTGAAGAGATCCTGCCAAAATGTGCTCATAAACATGTTGTCCCTGTCACTCACTATGGTTTTGGGTAAACCATGCAATCTGAAAATCTCCTAGAAGAATAGGTTTGCAACCTGTGTTGCACTGTAGTCTATGGAAATGGAAAAAAAGTGCGCAAACTTAGTCAACCGTTCCACTACCACAAAAATAAAATCTTTGCCCTGAACCTTGGGCAACCCTGTGATGAAATCCATAGATATTCTTTCCCACTTGTGCTCCAGAATGGGAAGCGGTTGTAGTAATCTTGTTGGGTGAGTGTGTTCATCCTTGTTGTCCCGACAAGTGCTTAACTCCTTGATGTGGCACATCCCATCTTATTTCAAGCCCCTTCCAAGAAAATCTCTCCCGAACCTGCATGTATGTATTGATGAAACCTTGATGCCTTGCTACTGGTGAATCATGGCATGCTTGTAGCACCTTGGCCTTAAAGGTTGATTTGGGGACCAAGAAAATTTGACCCTTGTAGTATATGATTTCATCCATGATTCTAAGGTTGTCATCTTGTACCTTTCCATCCATCACTTCACATGCAAATTTGTTTTTTGAATATTCCACCAAAAGGTGGGCCTTCCAATCCATTGAGATGTCGGTCATGGCATAGACTGATGGTCTTCTGGATAAGGCATCTGCTACCACATTATTCTTCCCTTTGACAAATTCGATGTCAAAGTCATAAGCCTGGATTTTTCTCACCCACTTCTGTTGCCTCTCATTCAAGTCCTTCTGATCCAGGAAGTACTTGAGGCTGTTGTGATTTGTCCTCATGAAGAAATTTTCCCCAACCAAATACTGCTTGAACTTAGCCAATGCATGCATGATGGCTAGCATTTATTTTTCATAGATGGTGTAGAGGAGGTCAATACCTCTCAAGTTTTGGCTTTCATAAACAATAGGGTGCCTATTCTGCATAAGCACTACGCTAATGCCTTCCCCCGAGGCATCACACTCTACTATGAAAGGTTGTGCGAAATCTGGTAGGGCCAATACTGGGCACGTACTCATCACTTTCTTCATTTTTTCAAGGGTTGACTGTGATTCTGAGCTCCACTTGAATGCCCCTTTCTTGGTCAAATCAGTCAAAGGTGCATAGATTTGAGAGAAACCCTTGACAAACCTCATGTAATAGCAACAGATGCCCAAAAATCCCTTCAACTCCGTGAGTGTCCTAGGTGTGGGCCAATCAACTATAGCTTGTATTTTTTCTTGGTGTACCTTTACCCCCCTTCACTCCAATGATTTTTCCTAAATAAAGGACCTCTGTCATTCCAAACTCACATTTGGATTCCTTAGCATATAAGGATTGCTCTTCCATGATAGCCAAAATCTGCTCCACATGCCGAAGGTGCTCCTCCCAAGTTTTGCTATAGATTAATAAGTCATCAAAGAAGACCAATAGGAACTTCCTCAATTTCTTGTTTAAAAAATAACTCATGCAATATTGGAAGGTGGCTGGCGCATTAGTTAGCCCAAAGACATAACCAAAAACTCATAGTGTCCATAGTGACATCGGAAAGAAGTCTTGGAGATATCTTGCTCCCTTATCTTTATTTGATGATAGTCGGAGCACAAGTCAATCTTTGTGAAGTATACAACCCCATGGAGCTCATCCAATAGCTCATAAATCCTTAGGATGGGGTATCTATTTTTGATTGTCTTCTTATTTAGAGCCTTGTAGTCAATACACATGTGCATTGTCCCATCCTTCTTTTTCACTAATACCATTGAAGATGCAAAGGGACTGGAACTTGGCCTAATGTGACCCATGTCTAATAATTCGTTAGTGGCCTTTTCAATTTCATCTATATACTTCTCGGGGTGCCTTTAGGGAGTGGTGATGACAAGTTTCACACCCTCCTCCAACTCTATGATGTGCTCAAACCCCCTATCTGGTGGTGCCTTTAGTGGTATGGGCTCAAAGACCTTGTTGTGCATGTCAATGATTTTCTGGATCTCTAGTGAGTAGTGAGTTTCCCCCTTCTTATCTAACCTAATTGATATTCTACACTATGTTGCATAAACAATGTCTTCCCTCTTGAAGATGGTCCCTGTGTGCTTTGTTGTCACCACTGTTGGTGTGTTGCCTGTCATGCCCCTGAGAACCACCTTTTTCCCATTTTCCTCTGTAAAGGACATTTCCATGGTTTTGTAATTTGTGGTGATTGGCCCCAATGTACTAAGACACTGTACTCCAAGGATGATGTTAGTGGAGTCACCAAGGCATATTTCTTCAAAATATGGAGTTTTAAAGATGGAGTCACTAGGGAGCTCATCCTCCAAAATCTTGAATGGTTCTTTCATTATGTAGAATTTGGCATAACTCACTTGTGCCTAAAAGTTAAATAACATGTATTCAAGGCCAATTGATGCTCATTGAAAAAGGTTTTCAAGAACCCATTTCATATTAAAACAATCTGCCAGATATTTTTTCAGGACTTGACCAAACAACTTCTAGTTTTCCAATAATATTTGATCCTAAAAAGTATAAGATTTCTTCAAAATGAATCGTTCCCAAGTATGGTCGCCAATGTTTTTGATATAAAAGACTATTTTAAGGTCTTTAAGATAACATCATGAGGATAAATTCCCCTACGTTTGTATAGAGGTGGTACTCCTCTTTCTTCATACATGGAAGATTGTTCTTCTGAATTTAGTTGCATCCAATAACAAACCTTAACAAATATTCCAACAAAACTCATATATACATATGTATAAGCTATTATATACAAATGTACAAAATCTTATATACAAATGTACTTGTTAAGAACATCATCTCATTCAAGAAGAAGAAATAAATATATCTATAGAGATTTGTATCTACAAGGTTTTGAGTCTTGCTTCAATAAACATTCTACCATCCTTTTAAAATAATGTGAACCGAGAATCAATTATGACTTTGCAATATGAAATAAAAGTATAATGGACAAGTCATCAAAGAACTTAATATGATCATCTCATTTAAAATAAAAAACAATTTTGATAGACACATATTTGAAATCTCATGCTTTAGACTCAAATTCTGAGAAATCACTAATGCAATGCCCATAATAGTTCTTTTTGGGAGAAATTAATAATAATCCCAAATATAATAAGCTTAACAATGTCTGAAACAAGAGGGTTGAAACAAGATCTCAATGACAATTAGATAAATTGAATTAAATTGCATTTGTATTTTTACAAGCACAAATTTTTCTCCTCTCGACCTGAAATATCATGATAAATGAATGGAAGAATTTAGATAAAGAGTTGATCAAAGTTGATAGAAAGAGAAAGATTTGAGAAAGAACTTTGAGGGTTAAATCTAGATGATTATGGTATATGCTTGAGGCATATATTGGAGAGTCTTTGGCACATGGCTAAATACATATGTTGCTAGTTTTGGGCATATCATTTAAGTTATACCTTTGGTACATGGTTTGTGGTTTATCATGGATGTTATGGCACATGTTTAAGGCATATTTTGACACATGCTTGGTACATGGTTTGAGGTATATCTTGTTGATGTTAGGAATATGTTTTGAGAGATGTTCTTGGTGATATTAGCATATGATATATGTGAATGGATCTAGTTTTGTTGATGATGATGTATCAATATCAGTGACATTGATAGTGATATGTTGATTATAAGTGACAGTGACAGTTTGATTATCAATGATAATGACAGTGACCGGTTAAGTCCCCATTTATATTTCAGGGAGGAAGGAAGGGGCAAGGAAAGGGGGTTGGAGCCTCCTTCCATTTGGTGTTGGAGAATCTAGGGAGTTGGATATTCCTTTAGGTCGGAGGTCATAGGGGGTTGGAGCTTCCTTCTAGTTGGATCTAGAAAATTCAGGGAGTTGGAGCTTCCTTCAGGTTGGTGCCTAAAAATCAGGGGGTGGTGCCTCCTTCCATTGGGTAATGAAGAATTTTGGAAGTTGGTGCTTCCTATGAATGTAATCTTCTAATATATAAGAAATCATTCTGTGTTTTTCTCCCATTTGGGTTTCCACGTAAAATTTTGATGTACTGTGTATTTATGGTTGTATGTTTATGATATCTTGAATGCATAAGTGATGAATTTTTGATTTGATGTTTACAAGTTGTGATTGAAAATTGTAAAATGTTCTCAATATTGATTCACACCCCCCCCCCTTCTCAGTATTGGTGAATATTCCAACAACTGGTATCAGAGCAGGTCCTTCAAAATCATTTTAACCACTGTAAGGTAGATCATGGATTGCACTAAAAATGGAATGCCAATTTTTGATGGTTAGAATTATGCCTTCTGGAATAGAAGGATGAAAATATTTTTGCAGACATAGGGATTTTATGTCTGGCAATAATTAATGGATGGATACAAGGCACCTGCCACTTCCCCAACATATAAACATGGAAATAAACTTTCTGAAAAATCATTCTAAGGGTATGAATGCTATTCTGGGTGGCCTGGCTAGTTCAATATTTGTCAAAGTTATGCATTGTGACTCTGCAAAGAATATTTGGAAGAAACACCAAAATATTTATGAAGGGGATGCCAAAGTCAAAGGGGCCAAGCTGCAAACTTATAGAGGTCAATTTGAACAACTGAAGATAAAGGAAGATGAAGATATTGCGCCTTATTTTCTTCGATTTGATGAAATAGTGAATGTTTTTAAAGGCTTAGGAGAAGAAATTAAAGAACCAATAATTGTTCAAAAGGTACTAAGGTATCTTCCCATGAGATGTGATCCCTAGAAGAAATAAAAAATATTTCTACGTTGAGCATGGGCGAGTTACATAGAATCCTTACAACTTATGAAATGAGAACACAATAGGAAAATCCATCCAGGAAGGAAGAAACTTCCAACGCATCCAAGAAGAAAAATATGAATAAGTAGAAGTCAGATTCAAATTGTAGTTGCAGCGCTAATTCAGATTAAGATGAAGAAATGGAAAAAACCGCAAGGAAATGGCAAGTGCAAAGGTAAGCTTCCTTTAATATGGTTTAATTGTGGTAAAATTGGTCATGTTGTTGTTAAATGTTCTTATGATAAGAATTCATAAAGTGATGAAGAAGTTCCCAAGAAATAAAAGAAATGCCAAAAGGGAAACAAAAAGGGAAATAAAAGGAAAGTATTCAATAAAAGTCTCTACTCAAGAGAAGATAGCTCCCCATATGATGAGGATGATGATAGTGACAATGACCCAGAATGAGTACTCTTTATGACACTTGAAAATTATGAATATGATTACGAAGAAGATGATGAAGTAGATCTTGAAGCAGAACTAATTAACGCCTTCACTGAGCTAAAAAGAGAAGGGAAGAAAAAAAAGTCACTCAAGGAAGAATTGATCAAGCTAAAAGAGGGTTCTCAAAATTCCAACTCTGAACAAGTCCAGTAGATGATTATGAATCTAAAGGTCCAAGTAGAAGAAGCCAAAAGGATTGAAGAAACACTGAAAAATCAGTTGGAAGAAAAAGAGAAAATGAAGGAAAGCTTGGAAGCAGAAATAGTCTCACTAAGGAAGGAACTTCAGAAGAAAGACATGCAACAAAACAACACAAAAATATTGGATGAGATCATTAGCAGTCAAAGACCATACTATGACAAGTCTAGAATAGGATAAAAATTAATGCATATTGAGAAGGGTTCGAGCTCCATGAAGATAGAAAATGAAGCATAACAAAGGAGTTATGCATAAGTCATCATAGGTCCTATTAAGAATGAATAATGCAATCTTTAAAAGGAGAACATTTAGAAAATGGAAAGAACTCAAGAAGAAGATTACATAAGAACTGCACCACCTAGAATATCCATAACTTAGAATCAACAACCAACAATGAAAAGAACTCAAGAAGAATATTATAGAAGAGAAGCACCATTTAGAAGATCTGCCACACTTAGGTACCAAACAATTTTTCTTGGTTTATGTTAGTCCTGTAACAATTTTGGGCACAAGGCTATAAACTCTAGAACCTATACTAAGAACATAAGCAAATATGAAGACTAATATATAATTAATCATCTCAGACAACCTCATGAAGCATATAAGAGAAACTATAATAGTTTTGGATCATTAAATAATGAAGTAGAATGTTATAAATGAAACAATTTTGGACACATGGCCAAAGATTGCATATTGATTATTCCTCCAAAGGATCCAAAGAGATATTTCAACAGTCATGTAAAAGAACCATCAAGAATATAGAAAAGGAAGCAGGATAAACTGAACATTGAAGAATTTTTTATTGCTCTATAAGCCCAAAGAATAAAAGTGATTGGTACATTAACAATGGTTCTTTAAAGCACATGACAGGTGATAAGGACGGGTTTGTTACTCTAAATAAAGAAAGAGATGGATTAGTTTCTTTTGGCAATGATAACTCAACAAAAGTTATAGGAAAAGGCACAATCAATCTTGCAAGAAAAGATGTAATGGAAGGAAATGTTCTACTTGTCGAAAATATGAAGAACAATTTGCTAAGTGTCATCCAAATGTGTGACCAAGGACACACACTTCTATTTGACTCAAAGAAATGTGAGATAAGGAAAGAAGGATTAGGAAAATTGGTGGCTACAACGATAAGGACTCCAAACAACATATACATCTTAAATGATATTGGAAAGAAAAGATGTTGTTTGGGAAAGGAAAATTAAAGTTGGCCTTGGCACAGAAGAATGGGTCACATGAACTTTCACAATCTCGTCAAAATCAATAGAAAGGAAGTGGTAAGAGAAATGCTTGAAATTTCAAAGCCATCCAATACTATGTGCAAGCACTGTCTACATGGAAAACAAACAAGAACCTAGTCCAGAACAAAGGAATACTCTACAACAAAACCATTGGAGATTGTACACATCGATCTATGTGGACTAATGAGAAAAAAAGGGTTGAACAAGAATGAATGCAATATGCTTTCTCAAGAAAATGTTAGAGGAGTTCAAATGTTTCAGGATATTCAAAGAGATGGTTGAAAATGAGATTGATTTGAAAATCAAGTGCTTGAGATCAGACAATGGAGGTGAGGTCACATCAAAATAATTCATGGAGTTTTGTGAAGATCATGGAATAAAAAGGAAATTCTCAATAGTCAAGACACCTCAACAAAATGGAGCCATTGAAAGGAAGAACATAATTGTATAAGAGATGGTCAAAACCATGTTGAAATATTCCAAGTCGAGTAATGTCTTTTGGGTACAAGCAGTACATACTGTCATTCATATCTTGAACAGAGGAATTCTTAGAATTAATATTGACAACAATCCATATAAGCTATGGAAGGGAAGACCGGAAAATGTCAATCACTTTAGAATGTTTGGAAGCAAATGCTATATGAAAAGAGAAGATGACAAGATTGGAAAATTTGACTCTCAAGTTGATAAAGGAATATTGGCTGGATACTCAAGTTAAAGCAAGGCATACAAATGTTACAACCTAAGGCTCAACAAAATAGTGGAAAACACCAATGTAAGTATTGATGAAACAAATGTGTTGAAGACCAGAGAAGAAACAAGAAATTCAAAAGAGCAGGAATCAGAAAAAGAACTAAAAGAAGAAGAGGTAGAACAACAACAACAACAACAAGATAAGCAGCCAAAAGCAAAACAAGAAGAAAACGACCAACAAGATTTTCATATACCTTCTAGCACACCTAACCATCGGGTTCAGAAGAATCATCCACTAGAACAAATCATTGGAGATAAAAATGCAGGAATAGAAACCAAAGGAAGAAAATGGGTATGTACACCATAACAGATACACCTAGCATTAATATACATAGTTGAACCCAACAACTTTGACGAAGCCAACGATGATGAAAATTGTATCAAGGCCATGGAAGAAGAACTAAATCAAATAGAGAAGAATGAGACATGGGAACTAGTTCCAAGACCTAAGGACAAAAATGTGATTGGTGCAAAATGGGTGTTCAGAAACAAATTAAACGAATAAGGATAGGTAACCAGAAACAAGGCAAGGCTAGTATGCAAAGGATATGCTCAAGTTGGAGTAGATTTTGAAGAAAAAATTTCTCTTGTTGCCAGAATGGAAGCAATCAGAATGATCTTGGCCTATGCATGTTCCAAAAGGATCAGAGTATATCATATGGATGTAAAATCAACATTTCTAAATTGAGAATTATAAGAATAAGTCTACATCAAACAACCATAAGGGTTTCTACTGTCAGAAAGAGAAGTTTATGTTTGCAGATTGAAGAAAGATCTGTATGGACTCAAGCAAACCCCTAGAGCCTGATATTCAATATTGGAAAAGTAATTACAACAACAATGATTCAGAAAGGGAAATGCAAATATCAATCTCTACATAAAAGTGGATCAAGAAAACATACTTATCATTGAATTATATGTGGATGACATCATCTTTGAAAGTGACAATGACATGATGAGTAAGAAGTTTACTAAAGACATGCATAATGAGTTTGAATGTCCCTACTTGGTGAGTTGAATTTATTTTTGGGACTTCAGATATCTCAGCTAGATGAAGGTATCTTCATCTCTGAAACCAAGTACATCAAATAAATGTTGAAGAAGTTTGGAATGGAAGATTGCAAACCCGCAAGTACTCCTATGGTAACTAGTTGCAAATTGAGCAAAGACGATGAATCTAAGAAAGCATATCAGAGACTTTATAGATCGATGATTGGTATCCTACTTTATGTGACAACCTTAAGACCAGATATAATGCAAGCAGTTGGACATGTTGCAAGATTTCAAGTAGCACTGAAGGAAACTCGTGTTCTAACAATAAAGAGGATCTTCAGATATCTCAAAGGAACAACATAGTTTGGATCGTGGTATCCGAAATGGAATGAGCTGACTATGGTCACCTACACATATGTATATTGGGCATGAAGCATCGATTATAGAAGAAGTACTAGTGGAGTGGCCTTCTACTTGGGTAATTTTCTAGTATTCTAGTTAAGTAAGAAGCAGTTCTCGGTATCATTATCTACGGTAGAAGCAAAATATATTGCAGCAACAACATGTTGTACTTAGGTCCTATGGATGAAGCAAACCCTACAAGACATACAAGTAAAATATGATGAGCCGATTTCGATATTCTGTGACAATACCAGTGCTATAAGTATCTCCAAGAATCCAATGATGCATTCCAAGAGCAAACATATTTTGATTAAGTTCCACTTTCTGCAAGAACAAGTCATAGAAAAGAATATCAAGTTGGAGTGCATTGGGACAAAAGAACATATTGAATATATCTTCACCAAACCTCTCCCAAGTGAGACATTTGAGTATCTTCGATAGAAACTTGGAGTAGTTTATGCCCCGTAGTGATCTACATGACCTTTTTGCAAAGAAGACATGGGGAGAGAAGTAATCAAGAGGAGTTACACATTGCCATTGATGTCAAAGGGGGAGAGAAAGAACACAAGCATGAATATAGGGGGAGTGCATGAAGACAGGGGGAGTATTGATCACAGGGGGAGAATGAGCGTTGTCATCAATGCCAAAGGGGGAGATTGTTGGAAAATTGGTTTTCATTGATGTCAACCATAGAAGAAGTTTAGAAGCTTCTAGAAGTGATGGGTGTATTTGAAGAAGTCTCCAAAGTGGTTTCCTTATGGCGTAGATTTAAGCATGGCCCTCATAGGAAGAAACTTTGAAAAAGTCTACAAGAAGCCCTTGAAGTATGGTTAAGAAGCCCCGGAGGTGTGATCATGAAGTCCGAAGTTGTTTGAAGAAAAAGAGGATGAAGGACATTGAAAAGGCATAAAAAAACCCTCATATATGGTTAGTCCTTGTTATGCCATTTCCAAAGGTAGTTGATACACCACATGGTTCCTCATGGTTGAGAAGTTATGCCCTCTTAAAGATGAAGCCCTGAAGTAAGGTAAAGAATCCCCAGATCCAAGGACAAGAAGTTAAAAGTTGGCCCCAAAATTAATTAAAGGATAAAAGTTGTTGCAAATAAGAAGTTACAGGTTGGCCCTAAAGTCAAATAAAAGAGGCACTTGGAAAAGTATAAATACACATCAAGAACCTCTAATTTTTTTATTCAAGAAAGTGTGTATTTGTGGTATGGGGATAGAATAAGTGGGTCTACACTTGTGATAGGAGGATTGGTGATCTCAGCAAAGCAAATTTGGCCTAAGATAAAGGAGGTTGAGGAGAGAAAGGAGTATGGAAGTGACTGTATCAATTTTCCGAGGTTATTCGCAAGTTGCAGTGGAGCAAAGCATGAATGTTCGCAGGTCGCAGTGAAGCAAAGAACATATGTCCCTGGGTTGACAGTGGATGAATTGTAGATATGTGAAAAAGCTTTAAAGAAGGTGCCATTCTCTTAATGCTAAAGATTGAGGAAGGTTTGATGGTCTGTGATCATATGCACCAGGTTGTTACATGATTAAAGGTATGTTTTTATGTATGTTTTGAGGGTTAAATATTGATGATTATGGTACATGCTTGAGCCATATCTTGGGGATTATTGAGCACATGGATAGAGCCATATGTTGGTAATTTTGGGAATATTATTTGAGGTATATATTTAGTACATGGTTTATGTTTTATCATGAATGTTATGGCACATGCTTGAGGCATATTTTGGCACATGCTTGGTACATGGTTTGAGACATATATTGGTGATGTTCGGAATATGTTTTGAGAGGTGTTCTTAGTGATATTAGCATATGATCTATGTGAATGGATCTAGTTTTGTTCATGATGATGTATCATTATCAGTGACAATGACAACAACAAGTTGATTATCAATGACAATGTCTAGTTGATTATCAGTGACAGTGACAGGTTGATTATCAATGACAGTGACAAGTTTATTATCAGTGACAGTTAGAGTGACAGGTTGAGTTTACATTTATAATTTAGAGAGGAATGAAGGGGAAAGGAGAGGGGGTTGGAGACTCCTTCCATTTGGTGCGGGAGAATCTAGGGAGTTGGATCTTCCTTCAGGTCGGAGCCTGTAAACTAGTGGGTTGGAGACTCCTTCCAGTTGGAGCTGGAAAATTCATGGAGTTGGAGATTCCTTCAGGTTGGTGCCTACAAATCAGGGGGTTGGTGCCTCCTTCCAGTTGGTGCTGGATAATTTTAGAAGTTGGTGCTTCCTAAGAATGTAATCTTCTGATGTATAAGAAAGAATTCCATGGTTTTCTCCCATTTGGATTTCCACGTAAAATTCTGGTGTATTGTGTATTTATTTTTGTATGTTTATGATATCTTGAATGCAACATTATCTTGAATGCATAAGTGTTAAATTGTTGATGTAATTTTTACAAGTTGTGATTGAAAATTGTAAAAAGTGTTCAATATTGATTCAACCCCCCTCAGTATTGGTGAATATTCCAACAACCCCTCACCTGTAATTTTTTTTCCAGTACGGACCCGCCTATCCATTTTTGCCTCTACCCAAATGGAAACCACCCACACCCAAGAACTCAATACCTTGATTTCTGCCAACATCCAAAAAATGGAGGACATCAAGACTCTTAATTCCAACATTAGCAATCTCAATTCCTCCGTTCAGATCCTCCAGGACCAATGTGCCAACATCAAAGACACACTCGACCAATTGATGGGCCGCTCCCTTAAATCTACCTCTTCTAAACAACCTTACTATCACGAAAACACCGACTCTTCCCATTTCCAAGGTCCTCATTCCAACAACCTTCCTAGGGACCTATGCCTTCCCAGAATTGAGGTGAACAAATTTGATGGGTTGGATCCCACAGGATAGGTTATTCAAATGGAACATTATTTCTCTTTTCATGAAATTACTGATGAGTTATCCAAACATCATTATGATATCCTCCATCTAGATCCAGAATGTTGGAAACGACATAGAAAGGCACACCAAGGGTATGTTGCTTGGACATAGTTTGTTGCAGAGCTTTATGAATAATTTTACTATGACACCCACCATTTAGGCCATTTGACCAAGTTGAAACAATTTGGGATAGTGGAAAACTTTATAGGAACCTTTGAGAACTTGGATTTCAGAATGGTGGGCATCTCAGATGCCTTCTTTCTAGAATGCTTTATTAGTGGCCTAAAATATTAAATATGTGCTCATGTCCCAATCGAACACCCCCTGAATTGGTTGGAAGCTACTCAACAAGCCAAGGAAGCACAACTGATTGTCTCCTCCCAGACAAAAAAAACCCTCCTTTTTCCCTCGCCCTAAAACCAACAATTTTTCCCCTCCTACAATTCCCCTTAAGATCCAGAAATTAACTCGAGTTGAAATGGATGAATTTCAAGTCAAGGTTCTTTGCTATAATTGTGATGACAAATATTTTCCAGGGAACAAGTTTAAGGAACGAAAGATTTTTATGGCCATGTCTAAGGATGTTTTTGAAGAGGAGGCAGATGTTTTCCCCATGGACAAGCTAACCCCACCAAATGATATGACTCCACCCTCTAATCCACCAGAAGGTTAACCGGTGATTTCAATGAATGCCCTCACTAGATTCTTTGCTCCCCAAACCCTCAAGTTAATTGGTTACATTAAGAAACAAAAAGTCATCATCCTACTTGACAGTAGAAGCATCCATAATATTATTCATCGCCACATTGCCCAAGAAATCAATTTCTATATCAGTGCAATCAATAATTTTCAAATCATGATTGCCAGTGGAGGTTCCATGAAATGTGGGGGAATTGTGAAAATTTATGGCTCCAAATTGGTCAATATCACCTAAAATCTCACATGTTTTCTATTGACATTGGCGGTTGTGACATTGTTCTTGGTGCGAAATGGTTACACACTCTCATACCCATTCTCATGAATTTTAAGGAATTAACCATGCAATTCCAACAGGAGGGACAAAAATATAAGTTCCAAGACATCACACCAGGCTCCCCTGATATCATTAGTTCCCATTGAATGGAAAATATCCTAAAAAATGGTCATTCTAGCATTATCGCCCAACTCCACTCCATTGAAGTCGTTGAGACACCCTCTGTTCATCCCGAGCTCCAATTTATACTCTCCCGACAACAAGCTATTTTTACCACTCCCCAGGGACTTCCCCCTTCCCGTGGAATCCATGATCATTCCATTCCTATCATACTAGGAATCCTTCCTCCCAATGTTCACCATTATCATCATCCATTTTCCCAGAAGAATAAAATTGAGAAAATTGTTCAAGAATTTCTTGAAGTGAGTGTTATCCATCCTAGTACCAACCCTTATTCTTCTCTTGTGGTCATGGTACACGAGAAATAAGGAACTTGGCCCATGTGTCTTGATTTTCACGCTCTCAACAAACTCAAAATCAAAGACAAATTTCCCATTCCTGTCATGATGACCTATTGGATGAATTGAGTGGTGCTCAGTATTTCACCAAACTTGATCGCTATTCTGGATACCACCATATTCGTATGAAAGAGGAAGAAATTCCCAAGACTGCATTTAGAACTCATGAGGGTTGCTATGAGTTCTTGGTAATTCCCTTTGGCCTATGTAATGCTCTCTCCACTTTCTAAAGTCTCATGAATCATGTCTTTCGTCCTTTTCTCTGTCATTTTGTATTAGTTTTATTTAATGATATTCTCATCTATAGTAAAACTTGGACAACCCATCTCTCCCATGTGGATCAACTTATGCATCTACTCTCTCAGCACCAACTTTTCCTCAAACAATCTAAATGTGCCTTTGGAGCCTCGAAAGTGGAGTACCTGGGTCATATTTTTGGGAAGGATGGTGTATGGGTGGATCCTAAGAAAATTGAAGCTATGTAGGATTGGCCTTGCCCTAAAAATATTAAGATCTTGTGGGGTTTTATGGGCGGATTGGCCTGGCCCTAAAAATATTAAGATCTTACGTGGATTTTAGGCTTGAATGGATATTATAGAAATTTTGTTTGTAATTATGGAAAAATTGCAACACCTCTCACCGCTCCCCTAAAAAAGCTTACCACTTGGAATCCAACAACTAATTAATTCTTCCACACCTTGAAAGAAGTTATGTGCACTAATCCTATCCTAGCATCTCCCTGACTTCACAAAGATATTTGTATTGGAATATGATGCTTCTGGGAAAGGAATTGGTCATCCCTTATGCAAGATGACAAGCCTTTGGCCTTCACTATCAAAAAACTTTTGGGGAGACATTTGGGCCAATCAATCTATGAAAAGGAAATGTCATATTATGCATGTTGTGGATCTCCGCATCCTTATCTATCGGGAAATGCTTCCAAATTAAAATTGATCATCCGAGCCTCAAGTATTTTATGGAACATCAATTTCATCCTCGAGCAACAAAATGGGTGACTAAGCTATATTCGATATGCTTATGAGATCATTTAAAAAGAAGGTAAAAGACAATGTGGTTATTGACACTCTTTCCTTTCATAAGCATGAAGAATAAGGTCTATATCTTCCCTCCGACCGTACTAGATTGGCCTCTAAGTTGTTCTCCACAGAATGGTCGCAAGACCCAAACTTTCTTTCTTATCTCGATCCAACAATTGAACGCCATTCTTCAATTTCTCCAAGGTACTCTTGGCACAATGAAGATTGTCACTACAAAGGTCGTCTGTATTTAAGCAAATAGTCACAACTTAAATCCACTTTCCTTTCTCTCTCGAGCTTCATGCTTCACCCATTGCTAGGAATTCATTGTTTACTAAAACTTATGAACAAGTCAAACGCTATTTTTTCTAGGATGATATGAAATGGGACATCCTCACCTTTGTAGCTGAATGTGGTACATGTTAATGAAATAAGGGATAAATAGTCAAAGCTCCAAGCACATTCCAACCTTCATGATTCCCCCGCCATTTGAGTGATATTATTTCTATGGATTTCATTGTTGCCTTAACTAAATCGAGAATAAGTCAGCCATCATGGTGGTAGCTGATCGTGATTTCCAAATATGCTCATTTATTTTCTTCACTTGTTCACCGCAGACTACTGGCTAACATTTTCATGATATCTTCAAACTTCATGGAATGGCTCATTCTATTGTCTCCCTAACCCAGATCCAACTTTCACCAAATTTTTTGGCAAGAACTATTCAGGCTCAAGGGAGCCCAATTGTATCTCAACACTACCTATCATTCTCGCATCAGAGGGCCAAATTGAAGTTGTCAACAAGTGTTTGAAGCTATATTTGCGCTTTTTACATCCAACAGAAAAAACCAATGGGATTAGTGGTTAACCCTACTTGAATGGTGGTACAACACATCTTACCTACAACTACACACATGACTCATTTTTAAGCGGTATATGTACAAAATCCATCATCAGTTCTCTCATACATGCTAGGTGCCCTAAGGTTCATTAGGTTGAAAAATATATTACAATTTGAGAGGCCATTCTTCATACCCTCAACGAAAATTTCATCATGGCTCAGAATTTCATGAAGCAACAAGTTCAAGGTCATTTTGAAAACATCAATTTGCTGAAAGGGACCGATGCTTCTTCATATGCAACCTTATAAGTAGACTTCACCTGCTGAACATTGCGATAAACTTTCTCCCAAATTTTATTGTCCTTATTCAATTCTCAAGCAAGTGGGACCCATGGCCTACCGCTTAGATTTTCCTAGTCATTATAGTCTCCATCCTATTTTTCATGTCTCATGCTGAAGAAAGTGATTGGAAGTAAGTGTCAAACTCAAACCAGCCTTCCTGTTGGATGAATAAGGTCCATTTGGTTGTAGCCAAGCAATTGGACCAACGAGTGTCGCCTCACACAAGGCACCATCAAGGAAGTAAGTGTTATTTTAGTGGAAAGATTAACTTCTAGAAGATGCCACTGGATAAGCCACCATTTTGTAACAATGTCCTCATCTCAAGCCTTGAGGACAAGGTTGTTCTTCATGGGGGAGGGCGTAGGGAACTAGCCTCCCTAACCCCTCCTGTAGGTAGAATACTATATTTTCCATGTAATAAATGCTAACATTAATTGATAAGGCCTATTTAATAAATGTGAATAAGTCAATGTAAGAAGACCCATTAGAAGCTTCCACTCCTTTGAAAGATCTTCCTCTATAATGTTCTTAGAATATAGGAATTAGTATAAATAAGAGTAGGAGGCATGGTTTCCTGTTTTGATAATTATTGTAATGAGTGTTGTTATATTGTAGTAGGTTTCCCCTCAAAGAGGCAATTGAACTTTGTTTTCTATCAATGCATCATTTTGGTGTTGATTTCACATTTTGTTGTTTCATTATATTTTCTCATAATTATATATTTTATGCTTATCATAATAGATTCGGCATCTAATAGTATTGGTTTTGATTTTATAGACCAACAAGATGCTAATGCTTAGAAGAAATAGAGCTAACGCTAGTGCATTGAAATTTTAACTTAAAGTTAGAAGGGCCTGGCTAAAGCATAAAAAAGCTAGTTTTGAGCGACCAATTCATGATCATTGATCGCCTATATCTTTTTCCATATGTAACAAATGTTGGTGCTAAATATACACGTGTTTAACATGCCATTATAGCTAGATTAGAATTCAACCCATAATTGTAGGTTTTCATTCAACATGTAGATGTAGGTTTGCATAAATCACTTAAAATTGGGCCCATGCATTCATTCAACACATCAAGTGTTTTCATCATCCATTTTTTCAAATATCACACATGTGAATTCATGGATAACCCATGGACAAGATGTTTCACATTTGTCATGCATCAATGGCCTATGGAAGCAACACACCCTAGTAGCAATCTAGGTAGACCTGAGATTGTGAATACTCATAAAACTATGGGAAACCATTTAACAACTAGGGCACCAAGGGAAACTATAATGTTCAAACCATAAAGCTTTCCCCCACATGGTTTTCATGGATTACCATCCCTAGAACAACCATTTCCTAATCGATATAATTTCTATTTATTATTTATTTAGTCGTGATTGATAAACAACAATATAAATTATGATCCCTTGACAAGTGGATTTCCTATGCTTAAATGGAATCCCAAGTTCTTATTAATATAATGAGTCTCATATCAAACCCCTACTATATGATTTGCATACTGTTTATCCAGAATTCTACTGTGAAACACCCTCGTCGGGTTAGCTCAAGCCTTTTATTTGAATTGTTAGTTGAGCATTCACAACTGTGAGACCATATAGATTTGTATGCCATGGGTCAGTTGATGATGTATTCATTAAGGGTATTCACCATATTGGGATTGTTCTTAATCTACCATATCTTCTTCTTATAACCAATTTTGAAGGTAAAGTTACAGAAGAGGCCCTTAAAGAACTTTCCTTACTAGTTAAAGAAAACTAAGTTGGAGGTTAGAAGTTCAGTTAAATACAAAATAAGTCCCAAATAAATTGAATTAGAGTATGAGCTTCCCCAATTAGTCCAACCTCGACTTGATCATCACATGGCTTCATGGAGAATTTTTCAAAATGCTTCTTGATTCAAGACTACTCTAGGATTCAAACCTATGGAGAGTTGTGTAATCAATCTCTTTGACTGGAAAAATAGAGGAAATATTGATAATCCTTATGTTGTCTGTTTATACTTGGACATGGTCAAAGGTGGAATAAGGGACACCACATAGAATGATAAGCAAAATGCAATTTTCACCATAGTTCCTATTGAAGGTTTTCAATAATAGTGAAGATGTACACAACCAAATGATGAACCATATTGAATTTGAGTAGAACAACAAGAAGAAAACAAGTTCTCATTTGGATGTCTTACATTCTCTCATTCCTAAATCCTATATTCAAAGAGTAACTGTTTAGTCCTACCATGCTATAAAAAATTATCATGAATAGTGTTTTCTACTCCGCCAGAGAAGATAGATAGAGGAGATGATAATAGAAGAAGCAATTTGTAGTGTCTAGAAGATGTTCCTCTACGAGAAACAATTTGTGACATCCTATATTTGTCCAATTCAATGGTTTGTAAATGGGATCATATAAAATTGAGAAACTATGATATGTTGTTCCCTTGCTTCTAGTTAAATTGAAAAGAACTACCATGGATAGGAGTGGATACAACAATTATGGAAAGAGTAAACAATATCTAAGTTTATCATTGATAGCTTCCACCGCCATGAATGAACTAGCTAGGCCTCCTCAACCAACCAGTGGAAGTAGGGATTTGGGTTGCTAAATCATGACCCAAATAAGACCATTGCCATGACTCAAACTACTATTAGATATGTTGTTATTGGTATTGCTACTCATTTTTTAGGATCTACTATAGCTACCTTTTCTTTGGTAGAGCATAATTCAAACAAACAAAATAGAAGTATAAGATGGAAATTTTCCCAGCATGGCTATGGAGAATGACGATGAAGCGGTTGACTAAAGTGTTTAGGTGGTGTAGAAAATTTTGAGTGCATCATGTCATTCTTTGAGTCAATTAATTATTTTTCTGGATTCAAGAACTAGGTCCAACAACATGTGTTAATAACCTATGTTAAAGAATTAAGTACCTAATTTTTTTATCATTTAAATTTTGTTTTATCATATTTTTTAATATGAAAACAAAATGAGTGTTAGAGGTGAAGCTTCACTAGTAAGGTGCATATGGTTCATGAAGCCTTCACAATGGATTGGTATGTCTCATTCAATTCCCATCCTTCAACGTTTCTTTTGCATACAATCATGCTCCAATTCAACTTGTACACCATTAATTCAACATGTATGCAACAACAAATAAATAGACCACATCACAAATGGATTCTTAAGATGAATGGAATGGAATAATCACTATTTCCACACATAATGATTTTAAAATTCATAAAATATGTATTTATAAGTGAGATGCCTTCATATATACATGGGAATAAGATAAATGAACTTTGCTTGGATTTATTGACTAAGTAAATGCCAAAATGCATTGACCAAAACAACCAACTGACTCTCTATGCATATTGCCCTTATCTGAAAGACCCATTGAGATTGAAACTACTATTGGAATAATCAACAGAGGAGGGTGAATCCGCTGATATAATACTTTTTAGCACTTTTAATCACAGTATGAAATCATTTCAGATATCAACAATTTATCCTTTATGATCGATTCACCATACCATAAACATTTAACCACAAAAAAAATACACAAGAATTTTTAATTGGAAACCCAAATTGGGAGAAACCATAGAATGTTTTCTTTATATATTAGAAGATTACATTCATTGGGAAGCACCAACTTCCAAAATTTCTCCAACACCAACCGAAGCTGAGGCACTAACCCCCTTTTATAAAGTTCAACCCGGCGAAGCTACAACTCCCTAGATTATCTACCCAACTGAAGGAGGCTCCAACCCCCGGTTTATAGGTTTCAATCAAGTGGGAAGTATCGAATCCTAAATTCTCTAGCTCCAACTAGAAGGAGATCCAAACCCTTCCTCCACCGACATATAATTTGAGACTCAACCCGCCCCCGTTGTTGCCACTAATACATCATCATCATCAACACCACAAACTCAACCCGCCATCAGAATCACACGACATCGACATCATCATCATCAAACCAGACTCAACCTCACATCAGAAGCTATCACTCCATAACGATACATAATCATCAATTTAATAAAACTACACCGATAACCACATAAACTCATGCCAATATCACCAAAGGACATCTCCAAATAATGTTCTCAAAATCACCATGATATGCATCAAACCATGTGACAAGATACATCAAGCATGTGCCAAGATATCCATGATATACCTCAAACCATGTACCATTACCATCAAGATATGCATCAACCACGTACAATATATGCATCAAGCATATGCCAAGATATCCATGATATACCTCAAACCATGTACATTACCACCAAGACATGCATCAAACCATGTACCGTGACATGGAAAAAATATGTTTCAAGCATGTACCAACTTCTCCAAGATATGCCTCAAGCATACACCGACAGTTCAAACATGTGCCAAAATAACCAAGATATGTATCAAAGCATATGCAAAAATGTGCCCCTCAAGTCATGTACCAAAGTATCCAAGATGTACCACAAGAATATGCCATGCCTTAAGCATAAAGCCAAACCATCCAAGATATGCCCCAAAGTGACATGCTAACCTGTTCAGGGAGTTTGATTATCTCCTAATTCATAGGTCTTTTAATTTTAGCCGGTTTATACCCCATGAAGCATTTACAATCCGACAAGTATGTACACTCTTCCACATCAGGGCGTTGGCAGCAGAGGGGGGTACCCTCCGGTCCTGGGCTATCCTAGGGTCTCAGTGCTTACCTGCAGCAAAAATTGCCTTGAATGTATATTGTAATTTCATTGTAAATCTAGACCGCTCACTATAAGGTCACATATATTAGGGTAGAAGTTATGTTAGGATTTTTCCCTAGGCAAACCCTATTTTATGATGGAAATTTATTGCGGCTATGGTCGATGGAAAATATTGTATTCGAAGATAGGAGACTGTGGAGAGAAAGAAGAGGAAGTTACTACAACCTACAACACACCTATTGTAGGTTGTATCCCTTCATATGTCGGATAATAATAAAGGAAGGACCCGGCACTTTCTCTGGTGGACGAGTCTACACTAGGTGAACCATAAACTGCGGTTCTATTGTATCAGGTATCTTCCGTATATTTCTCGTGATTTGTTTTATTTTATTGTCTAAATTGCCCTATTATAACAACTAGCATCGTGATAGTGAAAGGTAACTCACAGAAAAGAGGGTTCCCGGTTCGAGAGGGAGAATGTCTGAAATGGGAAGTCGAAATTTAACTACCAAACTACCGCCATGGAAGATGCGTATGGAAGACTATTTATATCAGAAGGATCTATTCCCACCATTGGGCTGAATAGAAAAGAAGCCGATGGGCTTAAGACGAAGAATGGGAGATTCTGATAGAAAGGCTCTAGGAACGACACGACCGAGCCTGGCAAAGGTCAAGTGGCTTTCGACATTTCCAAAGAAAAGACAACGGTTGGTCTGATGGTCTAAAGATTGGCCAAATTGTATGAAAACCTCTCGACGTCCCAACTAATAAAGTATTTCTAATGAAGATTATTTAATATGAAGATGTTGGGAGGTGGGTCTATTGCAAATCAATTAAATGAATTTAACACTCACACAATCAACTAAGTTATGTAAATTTGGACTTTGATGATGAGGTCGTGGCTCTTTCTAATATTGTGCTCATTGCCAAAAAGAGGAAATGTTTTGGTCATGGTTGTAAGTAACTCCCATTCCACTCAAATACTTAAAATTTGATGATGTTTTTGGTGTTATCCTCAAAGGAGGAAATGCTAATTAAAAGCAATACTGTGAGACATCGAGAAATGCTGAACATGGAGAACATGGGAAGACAAAGATAGAGGAAAGGGTTTCGTGAACCGTGGGAATTTAGGAAGGGCGATCCAAATCCGCATCTTGGAAAGACAAAGTGTTGAATTGTGGGAAGGACATCCGAAGAAAGACCAAGCAGAGCTCCAAAGAACAAAGAGATGGACATCAGGAAATCGTGAAGCAAATAACAGGATGTGTTACAAGATGATTTGATTCTTTCTATAGATACATTTTCAAGTCTGGTAGTAGAGCGTGTGGGCTTCATTTCATGCCACACCCCATAGGAAACATTTTCTAGATTATGTTCAAGGTGATTTTGGACAGTTCATCGGGTGACGATGCACCATGCAAAATTGTCGGAATGGGAAAGGTAAAAAATAAAGCAACGCAATGGAAACCAATGGTTGTTGAAAGAGGTAAGACATGCTCCATTTAAGGAAAAATCTAATTTCAACAGTAAGTAATCGGCAAGTGAAAGTTGTATATCCATATTTACATATTAGACATGAAGGTCATCAAAGGATCATCGGTGATAGAAAGGAGAGAAGGTGGCATCAGATTATGTACCGGTATTCACTCTTTTATCTCTTTAGCTTCTACGTGAGTGGATACAACATCGTGGCATCATAGGCTTGGACACATGAGAGAAGGTAGTGTGATGCCACTTCACAAACAAAATTTGTTGCCAGATCTTAAACAAATTGATTTGGACTGTGAGTCATGGTTTATGGAAAACAAAAGAGAGCCGTATTGTAGTCGAAAAGAAAAGAAGAGTGAAGGGTTAGAGCTTGTGCATAAATATATATGGGAACCAACTCAGGTATCACCTCTTCGTGGCTCTATTACAGACATTTTTATCGATGATGCAACTAGAAAAACTTAGGTTTATTGTATCTCGACAAAAACTGATGTTTTTGATACTTTTTAAGAAAAATACAAAATCTTGGTTGAGAAATGAGCCACTAAAAAGGTTGAAGTGTCTCTGATCAAGCAATGGAGGTGAATATTTTAGTAAGGAGTTTGATGATTACCATTCATACCACCTGACTAGAGAGAAGATGCCTCCAAGAACACCACAAAGAAAAATGGTAAAGGATTTGAACAGATTGACCAAGGAGCATGCAAGGAGTATGAGATTGCATGTTGGTTTTCCTTTATAGTTCAAGTGATGTCAGAGGATATTGTTGTTTACTTAATAAAACAGAGGACCCCGCTCTTTGGATGGTAGAATTCAGAGGAGGAATGGACAGAAAAAAGGTAAACTATTCTTTTTGAAAACTTTGGCTAGAAGCATTTGTCCATATATTGATAAAGAAAACGTAACAAAGCTTGAGTCTAAATCCAAGAAGTGTACCTTATTGATACAATGTTAATGATTTTGGTTATCGCTTATGGGATTATGAAAATAACAAAATCATTAGAGTAGAGATGTCATATTCAATGAGAAGGTCATGTACAAAGATCGGCCATGTGGAAAGAAACAAGAAGAAGAAAAACAAGAATACACAAGCAGTTTGATGAGATCAACGAAAAAGAAATTCCAAAGGAACCGTAAAATAAAATGTACAACAATAGGAGAAACAGGTTCCTCAAACTCCTACAAGTTTTTTTAGGATATCTACCAGGTTAAGTTTACCCCTTGAACGATACTCTCCTCATTGTATTATTTATTGTTGATTGACGGTGAACCGTAATGTTATGAAGAGGCAATGCAGTAGACACCACCAAAGGGGAAGTGGGAGCAAGGTATGAAAGAGGAAATAGATTCCCTCGTAAATAACCATACTTGGGACTTGATTCTGTCTGCAGAAAAGAGCATCAAGTAATAAATGGGTTTACAAGTTGAAGGAAGAAGTATTGAGGAGAAAACAGCACAAGGCTGACTTGTTGTAAAGGGGTTTGTTCAAAATAAAGGTACAGATTTTGATGAAACATTTTCTCCGGTTGTTAAATGACTTCCCTTAGAACTATTTTAAGTCTTGTATGATAAGATTTGCATCTGAAAGCTTAGATGTAAAAACAACTTTTCTCCATGGGGATTTGGAGGAAGAGATTTATATGTGCCACCACATGGGTATGAGGTCAAAGGAAGGAGAATTTGGCATGCAAGTTGAAGAAGAGCTTATATGGCCTAAAGCAAGCTCCAAGGTAGTGGTATCTAGTTGTCGTGCTTATGACATTAATAGTTATGAGATGTCATTCCGATCAATCGTTTATTTTAAAGCTAGAAAATGGAAGCTTTATTATCTTGCTATTTTATGTAGATGACATGCTTGTTGCGGTGGTCTATTATGCAGGATATAAATGTGCTCAAGAAGAAATTATCCAATTCATTTCGATGAAGGATTTGGGTGCTGTAAAGAAAATCCTCGGCATGAGAGAATAACAAGAGACGTGAAAATCTAGAACTCCATTATCGCTCCTGTAGAGTACATTGTGAGAAGGTGTTGGAGAGGTTTAGAAATGTGCATAATGCAAAACCAAGAAGTACACCTTTGGCCAACCATTTCAAATTAACTAAGGAAATGTGTCCCAAGACATAGAGGAGATAGAATACACAAACTGTGGTCCCTATTCATCAATTAAGTGCCTTGATGTATGCAATGGTTTGCACAATACCATATATTGCACATGTAGTGGAGCAGGAGCGTGCATATGAAAAATCCGTAAAGAACATCGAGGCGAAAGTGGATTCTTAAGAGGCATTTGAGACGTTACCACTACTCATGCAGCATTATGTTTTGGAGGTCCGCATTAATTTTCTACGTGGATGCTGATTTAGATGCATGCATGAGATAGTAGGAGGAGTACCATTGTGGTATGTTTTACTATAGGTGAACAACAAGAAGTTGGATTTTGAACCTGAAAAGGTTGTTGCACTTTCAACAACAAAGGCAAAGAGTATGTTGCCGCTACAAAGGCTAGTAAAGAGGATGATTTTGTTACAGAGGTTTATGGAGGAATTGGGATAGAAGCAAGAGTATAGCAAGCACTGCGGATGAGAGTGCTATTCATCTTGCAAAGAACTCGCCCTTCAAGACTAAGAATATATAGTTGAGATACCACTTCATAATGATCACTTTTGAAAGATGGACATTTGAAGTTGGAAAAGATACACTAGCCAAAAACTCACAGACATGTTAACAAAGGGAGTAACCAGGATAAATTGAGTCTCGCCAGCTTCAGCTTGGTCTTCAAGAATGAAGATGAAGATGATAACTTTTCCGTGTCCAAGAAGGTCTTGATTCTAGCATATACAATAGCTGGGTGGAGTTGTTGAGATCGCCTCTAAGAGGAGATTGCTATACCAGGAGCCCTCGACATCTTCCCCGGATTCAGAGGTCTTTACTTTTCACCGTTTATACCCCATGAAGCATTACACCCCATAAGTATGTACACTCTTCCACGGGAGGGAATGCAGAGGGGGGGTACCACCTCTACAAGGTCTGGGGGCAAGCAGGCCCAAAGAGAGGGTTCATGGGAAAACGTTCCTCGATGGGGGTTCAAGGGAAAATCCCCAGAAGGAAAAATTCCCTTGTAAAATATCGTAATTTCATAATCAATCTGAACCATTCATTATAATGTCATAGATCTAATGGTAGAAATTATGTTAGGGTTTTTTCCAAAGAAGGAAACCCTCTTCAAGGAGGGAATTGTAATAAGCAGGCTTATGGTTGATGGAAAATATTGTATTATGAGCAAGAGATCAGAGAGAAAGAAGAGGAAGTTAAGACCCGTTTGTTGCAAAGGCATCCCTTCATATGTCGGATAATAATAAAGGAAGGATAATAATAATAAAGAAGGACTCGGTAATTTTCAAGGGATGCCTTACACTAGTGAAACACGTGAACTGCGGTTCCCTATCAGGACAGGTATCTTCTCTATGTTTTGTTTCCATTTGTTTTATTTTATTGCCCACCTATCCTCGCTTTTTCTAACACCAACATCATATGCCAAAGACCTCAAATATGTTCCATAACCTTCAATATATAAGCCTCAAAATATATAAAATAACATACCTTTTCATTATGTAAAACCCGGTACATCAGATCTCTCGTGAGCACCAAACCTTCCTCAAGCTTCAACTTCAAGACAATAGCTCCATCATCAAAATTTTCTTTAGCCCCTCATGACTGTACTCAGGAAAAAAGTGGTGCCTTGCCCGATGAGTGCGCGTTATGCAACCCATGGGGCCTCCTCATGGACACCCTATACCGACCCACGAGGATCCGCTTCAATTAGGGTTACCATAAATCCTTCTCTAATCTACGGCTCTGAGACTTCCTCCTTCGTGACTTACCTTTAAAAGCTATTTAAGTTGATGGACACCTGGTATGGATTTTTGGTTTTCATTGATGTCAACCATTGGAGATTTATTTCAACCTTTAGAGATTGATGTCAACACTTAGTGATTGAATTCAACCCTTGAAGTCCAAGAGTTTAATTTCTAGGCACAAAGGTTCGGGTAATGGACCCAAGATTGTTTCATGTATAATGGCATGTGTTTTAATATATTTGAAGGTAATAATACTATTCTATATGGATAAATATGGCATGCCATTTACTTGGCAGCATGTGTAACGTCACATAACTCCTCATCAAGGAGAGTTATGGCTATAAGAAGTTCGAACCTAGGTTTGGGTAATGGACCCAAGTTTGTTTGATTGATAATGGTGCATGAGTTTTGATATATTTGCGCATAAGACTATTCTATATGGATAGTACATGTCATACATTTTTAGTGGTATGTGTAACGTCACACAAACTCATCACCTAGAGAGTTATGGCCATGTGAAGTTGGAGAACCCTCATGAGTCCAGAAGCCCCAAAAGGTCAAAGTAGTAAAAGTGGTTTAAGAGATTCTAGAAGGTAAATAATAATAAAGTGGAGTGATGAGTGTGTTATAATTTAATAAAGTGGAATACAAATAAATTATTTAAATAATAAAGTTAATGGATAAATCATTAAATGGACAAGGGTTAGAAGTGGGTTAACCTAAAATAAAGAAAGTAGGTTACATGGTTAAAAGGTAACCCTCGAGGAAGCTACATGAAAGTATAAATAAGAGGCAATGATCTCATTTTAATCATGAATTTGAGCATATTGAATATCTACAGTGACTCGAGAATCAAGGATATCTAAGCCGAATTTCATAGGAAGGTGGATTAAAGAAGGCCAAAATTCAAGGGAGGATAAATTCTTTTAATGATGTTTTACAGAAGGTCATTTACAGTGTCATCTCACCATTTTCTATAAATTTTTTCTAACATGATTCAGAATCTAAAATTGGGGAGGCCATCGAGGAAACATATCCAAGTAGTCATGAATACAAATTTCATCTCAGGGTCATTTTATTTTTTGGAGTTACACCGTAAGGCAAAATACATACTTGTGGCTGGGTCCTAAAACTATTCTAAAACGTGTTTCTGCAAAAACTTCATAAATTCTTCATAAAATATTTAAATTCAGTAAGACCAAATGTTGGTTAGAGTAAAGTCTCAGAAAGTATCTTTTGTACAATTTTCAGATCCATACAATAAATATCTCCATGTGGGCACACTCTACAAGTTCGCCTTCTATGATAATTCATAATTCAACAAGGTATGCCATTTTGCTATAACTCCTTTCTCGAAGGTTACAAGTAGTGACACCTAGAGGACTTGCATAAACATTAATCGGGTTAAGAACATTGTGTACTATTTTCATATCTTTATCTTCATCACAGTACATAGTTATGATTATTTCAGTTAGGTTATCGACTAATCCAAAATTAAAGTCATGTGGAGACTAAAGCAAAGTTTGATGAAAATGCTGGGTCCTTTGTTACAAAGTTAAGGAAGGTCAGAAGGTATGTGATCATATACAACGTGTGTCTACATGAGTTGCAAATTATATTTGGAAGATGAAATTGATGAAGGATTTTGGTTGAGGTACATGTTCTGGCATAGTTGGAGACAAGTAGTTGATATACATACATGAGGTGTATAGTTGATGATGTTGGTACATATTGATGAGTCAGTTTATGAGAAGCTGATGCATGATTGGTACATACTTGGTACATGGTTGGAGGCATCTTTTAGTAATATTGTTTACAACATGGTTTATGGATGATGTAGACACTCATTCCTGGTATATTATTAGAAGCACATATTGATCTTGGTGATGATTATGAGCCAAGGTGTTATGCTTGGCTGATGCACATATTTGAGAGTTGACTTGGTGATCGATCTTGGTGAGTACATCTCATTTGGTTGATAAGATCACATCGTGAGACGTGTTGTTTTGACAGTCGCTTGGACATGTTGTCGCGGACAGTTATCTGATCTGTGTTTGGTGCATGGTTGATGCACATCTTGGTGATGGTTGTGAGGTGTTGTGCTGTGCATGGTTGATGCACTTACTATGGTACATGCTGATTACGTGTTGTTTGGTATAGGTTGGTGCATGGTTGATGCACTTATTTATGGTACAATTCTGATATACAAAGTTGAGGTACAAGTTGATGCATTACCGCTTGATTCATGGTTTAGGGTTATTGGTACATGTTGTTTGGTGTAGTTCGATTGCACAAAGTTTATAGTAGTATATCTCACATGGATAGTGTGACAGTGTTTCCATCATTCTACTTCCACGTCGGGGAGGTTGGACAGGTATAAGACAAGTGGTTGTAGCCACCAATCATTCAGCCAGAAGGCCGGAGACCATGGGGTTGTAGTCTCCTTTCCTCGTCAGAAGGCTAGAGAATTGGGAGTTGAGCTTCCCTTCCGGCCTAGCCCGAGAAACTAGGGGGTTGGAGAGTCCTTCCAGCTATGCAAAATGAAAAAAACAAAGGAAGTTGGAAGCCTAAAGAATGTAATTCTAAAGATATAAGAAAAACATTATGTGGTTTTCCACCACTTTGGGTTTCCACGTAAACATTGGTACTGTATGTGTGTGACGTTTATTTGTTCATTGTTTATTTACTCAAGAATCCATTGGATGATAATGCCACATTGATATAACACTTGCATTTTATGGTGAAAAAGACAACACGCTTCTATTATTGATTCACCCCCTCCTAGTAATCCAACAATTGGAATTGAGCTATTCCTTCATGAAAGTCAGCTTTAATCCATCGAAGGAGATCATGGATTATTTCGAGAATGGAGTACCACTGCTTAATGGTTAGAATGTTTAAAGTATGAGTTATGGAGTGGAGACTGAATGATTTTTACAAGCACATGGGTATTATATTTGGCTATCAACCATTACAGGATATGATAAACGTAAAAAGGGCAAAGACTCACCAAGAAGGAATTAGAATAAGAATAAAAAATAGAAATGGATTTAATCTGGGAAGGATTACCTAATCCAATAAGAGAAAAGTTTGGTAAATGTTCATCAACCAAAGAACTTTGGGATACGCTATAATGACACATATTATTCACCCATCGCAGATTCATAAAATGCCAAAGAAAATGTATAGGTACACAAATCAAGAATAAATATGTTCACCATGTCAAAAAATTCAAGATGAAGAGTACATAATCAACAGAGGTATGTTGTTTTGCTTCACTAGAAAACATGGATATCTTGAAATAGAATTCCATGAAGGAAATGAGACAAAAACTAATTGAGTAAAGGAAGACAATTATGAAGCAAAAATTAGATTAGTGCTTTAGATGAACTACAAAAGAAAGAGAAGAAACAAGTCACCAAGAAAGAGTTGATGAAACAAAAGGAAAAGTGTTCACATTTTGCCAGGCCCAACAGGTCATCTAGAACTTAAGAACCCAACTAGAAGAGGCCGGAAAGATCAAGAAAATCTTGAATATCAAAAGCAAGATTTGGAAGCCAACATAGAAGCAATGCATGAAGAAGAAAAAAATGAGAGAGAAGATATTGACAGATCATCTGAAATATTCAATGATCTAAACTTTGGAGGTGCTTGGTCAAGAAGAGAAAGGATCAAGAAGAAATATTCTACATTAAAAATTCATCTCTTTAAGAAGTGAAAAGAATAAGAAGTCACAGTCTCAAGAAGAAAGAATAGGTTGAGAAGCTTGACGAAGAATTTTCTACATTGAGAAGTAAAATCATCAAGCTCAACAAGAACGCTGAAGTATCGTAAACATCCACATCACTATAGAGAGAATGAAGAGAAGCACTCAAGGTTTCTAGAAAATAAGAATGAAGGAAAGAGTAAGAATTATGCAATAGTACTTAAAGGAAGGAATCATGCTCAACCAAAATCTATTAGAAAACTATTGAAGATACATCTTCTCAAGAAGACCATCCATGTTCACACAGAAGAAACTTCAATCATGATCATGATCACCAAGGAAAAATCTCAAGGACTATCAACAAAGAAGATCATCATTCATCTGTGCATGCAAATTTATTTTATGGTCATTGTTTTACTAGTAATAAATTTGGACATATACAGAGATTGCAGGATTATAAAAGAAATGTTCAAGCAAGAAATGCCTATAGGCCCCAAGTAACATTGAATGTTACAAATGTCATAACTATGGACACATAGCTGGGGATTGTAGAAGCATGATCGACACTTACATGAAAGAGAACATTGATATCTAATATAAGAAAGTATGGATAAAAAACACGGTAAGACCGTGAACAAAGACCGGGTCCCAGAGATTGTAAGATTGGTAATAAAACGAGATCAAGAAAATTCTACACAGAAAAGAAATATGCTCCATTACCAGAAAGGTTTGGAAAATAAACGAAAGAAAAGAAGGACAGTAAATATGAAACATGTTCAAGAGATTCTAATTTCAAGAATTGTAGTGAAAGATGAACCCAAAGATAGAAAGAAAGAAGTAAAATCTCAAAGAGATGATGAATCTACTAATGAAGATGATGATGAATCACCAATGATGATGATGAACACACATCAGAGCAGAAATTGCCTCGAGCCATCCTGCAGAGACTCCTGCAGTAATATTACTATTAGGACAGGGGAGTCTATGATAGTTGTGATGTAATCAAAGAGCCATCGTCAGTATAAGGTAGAGTTTGAGGAGACAGATCCAGAGCAAATAATTAATAGCATAAGTACAATTGGATGGATTAATCAAGACTTCATGATAATATAGTGATAAATGGGTCAACATTATAAGCAGCTATGGCAGAGTCTTAGACAACCGACGAAGAGCATGGATTCATAGATTGGTTCAAAGAGTGGTTCGTAGACAAAGGAACATTATCATAATGGATAACAATTACACGAAAATGGCTTAAACAATGCTAATGGATTCCAAATTGACGATATTTTTTGGAAACATGGTACCATAAAACATTCTCACATTCAGTAGAGTAATGTCAGAAACAACAATGACAAAAACTCCTACTTAATTATGGAAAGAAGTGTAGACAACAACCTTACATCAAGGTAACTCAAGGTAGTATTTTGTTAATTGAAATTTATGTCGATGATATTGTTTTAGAAGTACTAATAACAAAAGGTTACACCTAGCCATGCGTAATGAATTTGAAACGCCATTACTTGGAGAACTATCCTTCTTTTCAAGTCTCTCAGACATGTCAAAGAAACCAAAGAATTTTTATTTCTCAAACTGGCATATAAGAGAAATGCTAAAGAGGTTCAGACGAAGATTGCAACCAGTGTTGAGAAAAGATGATGATTCAAAGTCTACATACCAGAGGAAATACAAGTCAATGATTATACTACTATATGTGACAACATCTAGACTGATGTAATGCAGAAATTGATGTGGAAATATTTCAAACAACACCAAAGTAATCACATGTAATAGCAAAGGAAGAGGATTTTTAGATATCCTCAAAGGAACATACATTGGATTATGGTATCCAAAAAAGGAAAGATGTATCAATTTATTGCCTGTCAGACGCATTGGACAAGTTGCATTCATGATTGACAAAGCACCAGTGGAACAACATTCTACTTTGGTGTGTGAGTGTTTAAGATCTTGGTTAAGAAAGAAACAATCATCACGAACTGCATATTGTAGCAATAGGATGTTGTACTTAGGTTCTATGGATGAAACAAACATTGAAAATATATTGTGTTGAGTATGATGTCTATTCCAATATATTGTGATAATAATAAATTCCATCAATATCTCAAAGAACCTCGCGATGCACTCCAAGATCTAAACATTATTCCAATAAAGTACCACTTTCTATGGGAACAGTTAAGAGAAGAACATCAAAGTTGAATATGTGGGGAACAAAAGAACAAGTGACAGACATCTTACAAAACCGCCTACCTGAAACTTTGAAAGTATCTTCACTGAGACTAGGAGTAATTTCTCACTCCAAAATGAATGCTTTTGGATGCTTATATTATATGTCTTATATGCAATAACGAGGAAGCACCATAAATAGGACAATTCAGGCTGGGAGATAAGTTTCAGGAAGATTTTAGTTAGGGGGAGAAACCCTCAATGGAAAGATACCTCTTCCATCGATGACAAAGGGGGAGATTTATTGATGCAAAGGTAAATGCTTGGAGAGAGCATAGAGGCATGTTTCCATGAGCCATTGTCACAAGGGAAGAATGAGCGATATGACTTCAGAGTGATACCCTTGTTAAAGGGGAGATATTATTCATATGAAGGGCGAGAGCAATGAGGCTCATAAACACAAAGAAACAAGATGCGCATGTGGGGAGCAAACCCCAAGGAGTTCTATTAGAGGGAGTGGCCCCAAAGGGAGATACCTTTCCATTGATGTCAAATGGGGAGATAGAAACATTGATGATGGAGTATAAGCATGAATGTTATCATGACAAAGTGTTGCCATCACTGCTGTTGGTGTGTTGGCCATAAATGCCACAAGGGGAGATTACCAAACAATTGGCTTAGGGTTGATGGACAGTTGGTATGATTTTTGGTTGTCATTGATTTCAAGCATTGAAGAGTGATATTTTGCATTGATTTTGAGTCTGAGGATCTGGAGGAAGGACGGAAAGATGAGGAGGATGGAGGAATGGATGGACGGAGGAGGACGGAATGGATGGACGGAGGGAGAATGGAAGGAAGGGATGAAGGAATGGAATGGAGGAGGAAGGACGAATGGAGGAATGGAATGGAATGGAAGGAATGGAATGGAATGGAGGAAGGAGTGGACGGATGGACGGGAGGAATGGAATGGAAGGAGGACGGAATGGATGGATGGAGGAAATGGAGAGGAGGAGGAATGGAGGAGGAATGGAGGAGGACAGGAAAGGATGGATGGATGGAATGGATGGATGGATGGAGGAAATGGATGGAGGACGGATGAATGGAGGAATGGAATGGATGGAGGAATGATCTGGAGGTTGGAAGATGGATGGAATGGAATGGAATGGAATGGAATGGACGGAGGAAGGAATGGAATGGAATGGAATGGATGGAAATGGATGGAAATGGATGGACGGATGGATGGAGGAATGGATGGAATGGAATGGAAAGGAGGAATGGCAATGGAATGGATGGATGGATGGAATGGAATGGATGGATGGAATGGATGGATGGATGGAATGGAATGGACGGAAAAGGAATGGACGGACGGATGGATGGATGGAAGAGGATGGATGGAATGGATGGAATGGATGGAATGGATGGAATGGATGGAATGGATGGAATGGATGGAATGGATGGAATGGTAATGGAGGAATGGATGGATGGACGATGGAGGAATGGAGGAAATGGAGGATGGATCGGACGGATGGATGGAGTGGATGGATGGATGAAGGATGGAAGATGGAGCTTACCTTTTTATTTGTCGGGCCTTCTTCAACTTCCACAAAGTTTTCACACTCTTCATCTTCATTTGAATCATCAGCAACTAAGCAATTTGACTTTGACTTTGCTTATTCTTCTTTTATTCTCGATCCTTGAAAGTTGTTTCCTTCCTGGATGGATTATCCTACTTTGGTCTCATTTCATAAGATGTAAGGATTCGATGTAACTCGTTCATTCTCAATGTAGCAAGATCAACTCTTTCTTCTAGGCTTGAAATCTTAGGATCAAATCTAATTGAAGACCTTACCTTTCAATACTCATCGTTTCTTTTTTAATTTATCTTCTCCAAGCCTTAATGGGACCACTATTTCGTCAACTCACAGAAAATAAGAAGCAATATATTCATCTTCCTCTTATCCTCAGCTGCTCAAATTGACCTATATAAATTTATAGCTTAGCCCCTTTGACTTCAACATATCATTCATAAATATTTTAGTTTGTCCCACATCCTTTTCAGTCAGCTGCATAGCCTCCTCTCGAAGATTCATCAGGCTATCCAAGCAATTTAATAACACTGTGAGCTCTCAAATTGTTTCAAAAAGTTTTTCCATCTTTATTTGTTGGGGGAGTTGTAGGTGCCTTGTACCCTTCTACGCATCAGCTAAGGACATCAACCTCTCTGTGTCGAAATATGTTTTCATCCTTCTTTTCCATCAGGCAGGTTCTAACCATCAAACACCAATGTTACATTCTTAGTGTTCTCCATGATCTACCTTTCCAAGTGCTTAGATCTTTTTTTTGAAGGCATGCTCCGATACCAATTGTTGGAATACCGAGAGGGGGTGTGAATAATGTTAGAAACTTTTTAGCACTTTTAATCACAATATGAAATAATTTAAGATATAAACAATTTATCCTTTTTATGATTGCATTCAAGATACCATAACATGTAACCAAAACACACACACAAGAATTTTAATGTGGAAATTAATGGGAGAAACCACATAACGCATTTATATTTTATATAAGAGAAGATTACATTCATAGGAAACACCAACTTCCAAATTTCAGCACCAATTGGAAGGAGGCACCAACCCCTTGTTTCATATAGGCTCCAACCTCAAGGAAGATACAACTCCCTATATTCTTCAAATACCGAAGGAAGCTCTAACCCCTAGTTTATATGTCTAACTCTCAAGGAATATACAACTCTAATTCTCCGGGATCCAATCGAAGGAGGATCCAACCTTTCTTTTCCCCATACTTCCTCCTTAAAATATAAGTGTGAGACTCAACCTATCCATGCTATTATCACTGATAAATCATCATCACCAACACCAAATTCAATCACACAATCAGAATATCACCATATTGATACATCATCATCACAAACTACTCAACTTGTCACTGTGAATTCATCATCACTTATATTGATACATAATCATCATCAAAAACATATCCATACCAATAACCACATAAAACTCATGCCAATATCACCAAAGGACATCTCCAAATCATGTGCTCAAAATCACCATGATATGAATCAAAACATGTTCCAAGATATAGATCAGGCATGTGAGAATATATCCATGATATACCTCAAAACATGTACCATTACTATCAAGATATTCATCAAACCATGCTCCATCATCAAACTTTACTTTACCCTCGTGGGACTAGACCGAACAACAAGTAGTGCCTCACTTGACGAGTGTTGTGCAACCCACAGGGACCTCACGAGACACCCCATACCTGACTCGCAGGGGTCTGCTTAATTAGGGTTATCAAAAACCTTTCTCCAATATGCGTCTCTGAGACTTCCTTCTTTGCACTCCCCCACTATCTCATATTTACTACCTCATATTCACTAAGCAATCACATAGTTACTCGATTGCTTACTTATTATGAGAGGCTCTTTGATATGTTTTTATACCCTTCCAAGTAACTTATTTACTTTATTTGAGCTAACCTTTAACTTCTTATTTGCAACAACTTTTCTTCTTTAATTAATTTAGGGGCCGACTTGTAACTTTTTGTTGCAACCGTCTGGGGGATTTTTTACCATACTTCGGGGCTTCATCTTTAAGAGGGTGTAACTTCTCAACCGTGAGGAACCATGTGGCGTACCACCTACCGTTGAAAATTAAATGAAGAGTACCATCCATCTATGAGGGTTTTGCATGCAGTTATGATGTCCTTCATACTATTTTTCTCCAATCGACTTCAAGCTTCATGATCTCACCTCTCCATACTTCAAGGGATTCTTGTAGACTTCTTCAAAGCATCTTCCTGTGAGGGACATGCTTAAATATACAACATAAGGGGACCACTTTGGATACTTCTTCAAATACACCCATTACTTCTAGTCGACATAAATGAAAACCAATATTCCAACAACTACAAGAAGAAATAGGGAGAGATGGGGTAACGAGAATGCCAACATTGTCTTCTTTTGTCTATTCCTTGTCCATCGTATCCCATATGCCTTAAAATTTTTGAACCAATGCCTCTGGTATTCTTTTCAAACTAACCAAAATTATCTTGAGAAAATTCTAATGAAGGTGAGCTTATCAAAGTTGTCTTGGTCATGGTGTTGGCCTCAACAATGGCAATAGAAGGTGGCTTTGCTTCCTTGGTCTCTTGGAAAATTTCTTGTATCTTTTCTAAAGCTTCTTCCCTCTCTGCCAACTCTCGATGTAGTTGATCCATCATCTGAGGTCATGGTACAAAGAATTGGGTCTCAAGCTTGTTTCTCTTGAGGACAAAAACTCTTGCATGCCCAAGCGACCTCTCATGGTAGGAGAAAATAAATATGATGGGACAAGATATCCTTTCAAAATGTTGCTCGAGGAATCCCTCACGTAATAGAGGAACGAGATGATGGATAGTTTTGCTCAAATCCTTCTGCGACTACCAACATACGACACATCTTCTTCGAGCAGAGGCGTTGCCCACTTCAAGGTACAAATCAACTTTGATATTCCTATATTTGAAGGTCAGATAGACGTAGATGTTGTAGACAGATGGTTGAATCTACTAGAAGGGTATTTTTCTATCCATAACTTTCAAATAGAGAAAATATTAATTTTGCACTCCTCAAAGTTGTTCCCCATGTCAAATATTGGTGGGAAACTTTTTGTGAGAAAAAGGAAACAGAGGAAGCCTCATTATTTATAGTCACAGCCACCTGGGAGTCCTTCATGGATGCTATTAAGGAAAAATACTACCCTGTCGGAAGTTATGACGACCTGTATACAAAATGGACCACACTGTGGCAGGAAAGAGACCAAGCAGTGCCAGAGTTCACAAATATCTTCCATACCTTACGCACCAAGCTGGGTATCAAATATTCTGAGTGACATCTGGTGCTCAAGTATCATGATGGTCTGCATAGATACATCCAGTCTGAAATGGATTTTTTGGACATATCGTCCTTGGGCGCGGCCTATCAATATGCCATCAAAATCTAGCAAAAGCTTAAACAAAAGATGTGACAATTTGGGCCTGGGAACCCCTCACAACAAAAGAAAGGAAAGGGTAGCCCTAACCCGTAGAACAAAGGATAGAGAAAATATGGACAACCTAAGACAACTAATCTAAGTTGCAAGAAAATAAGGACACCAGAAAGATGAAGAAAGATACCGAGAAGTGGTGCGACTTCCATAAGGCCCCTTGGCATAAAACTGTTGATTTCCACTCAAAGCAGTCATTGGTGGTTGAGGTGAAAGTCTCTGAATCAGATGCAAGTTCTGACTTTGATTCAGAACCAGAAAGAGGGAGAAGGATCCTTGACACGGAGCCGAGTGCCACCTTTTCTACCACAAATATCCAACTCAGTGAACCAGATGAGCTAGAGGAAGGAGGTTGCCTCTTTCATTCACATATGTGGGTGAAAGGCACCTCGTTGCACTTCATCGTTGATAGAGGCAGACATAAGAGCCTCATCTCAGCAGAGGTCATCAAGCAGCTAGCACTGCCAACAACGTTGCACCCACAACCCTACACCATCAGATGGCTCCACCAAGGCAATGATCTCCGCGTCAGCCAATAGTGTCATGTGTCGTATGACATCAAGCCCTTAAAAGATGAGGTACTGTGTGATGTTTATCCTCTTGAAGTTTGTAATGTTCTTTTGGGACAACCTCATTTATGGAAACATAATGTTGTATATGATTCTAGGCCTCACAATGTTATTATTACTTTGGATATGAAATTGTACAGGATACCCGAGGCAGTCCCACCTAGTGCTATTTCCTTGATCTCTGCCAAGCAATGCATGAAGGTCATCTCTCAGATTGGGAAGTTTTTCTTCTTCGTGATTCGCTCTCAGAGTGAGAAAAATATTACAATCACATATAGGGCCTCCGTGGTCAACTTCTCCACACAAAAAAAGCTAGTGGATAAGGTCGTGGAATAATACAAAGATATCTTCTCTTCAAATACCGAGGTACCTATGCATTGTCAGGTCAAGCATCCCATCGATCTAACCCTTGATGCATCGCTACCCAATGGGTCAGTCTACCGCCACTCTCTGGTAGAGAATGAGGACATCAAGTGACAGGTCCAAGAACTACTCCACAAGGGGCACATCTGTCCCATCTCATCGCCTTGTAGGAGCCTAATTGTGTTGGTGTAGAATAAATACAGGACCTGGAAAATCTACTTGATGAGTGTTGTGCAATCCAAGGGGGTCTTGCAGGACACCCTATACCTGATGTTATAGCAAGATTTGCCTCACCATTGTTATCTTGCATAGAGGGCCTTTTTCCATTTCCCTATGCAGACTTATCATCCATTTTTGATGAATCTAGAGCTAAAAATATACATTTTTCCACATATACGCTCCCTATCAGTTATGCAAGATGCGTATCCGTTGGCTGCTCCACTACAGTCCGCGTACATCAGGATTTTTGCCATAAAATACAAAATGAGGTCGGGTTTCCATGTCATGACAGAAGATATCTGATCCCTGGCCTTTCATATACTGGAAATGTTCCGACTCGACCCTTCAATTTCATTCTGAAGGCTATAAAAGCACAATTTAGAGCTATGGAAAGGAGGAGAAAGCATTCAACTTTGAGAGCAAAGTTACTCCGGAGAAATTTCTTCATATTGAGTCTACATCCCTTTGTCCCTCAAGTCTGAACATAGTGTTAAGCCCCTAAGATCTTTCCCTATTGTTGAGAGGACCTCATTGCCTCTTTCCTATGAGCTTGTCTTTATAGATTGCATTAAAGCAGTTAAGAAGTGTCACCCTTGCCAGGTGTTCACTCGGAAAATGCGCTCGCACCCAGCCCCTCTTCACTCAGTCATTACCGTCGGTCCCTTCACCAAGTGGGGGGTAGATTTCGTCGATTGAAACCCAACTTTGGTTGGGGGGCATCAACAAATTATCGTAGTTGTCGACTACATTACCAAGTGGGCCGAAGCCATGCCTACCGTAAAATCTGATGAGAAGACTGCAACCTTCTTCGTGTTCAACCACATTATCTCCCGGTTGGGTATCCCAAGTGAGATTGTCACTGATCATGGCAGTCACTTTCAGAATGAAATGATCTTAGAACTAGAATCCAAGCTGGGGTTTAGACATGGTCACTCATCTCCTTATTATCCCTAGGAAAATGGGCAAGTAGAGGCCGTCAACAAGTCTCTCAAGACCATTTTGCAAAAAACTGTTAGCTGGAGTAATTCTGATTGGCACATCATGCTATATCCGACGCTTTGGGCATACTGAACCTCGGTCAAGACTTCCACCGATTTTTCCCCTTTTTAGTTAGTGCACAATGTGGATTTGATACTTCCTATTGAATGCAAAATCCCTTCCCTCAAGTTGGCAGTCGAGCTCCTACCTGACACTTCAGATTTAGAGCGACGCCTTGTACACCTAGAGAGTCTTGACGAGCAACGTCGAGACGCCTTTACGACTATCGAGGCAAACAAGAAATGTGTCAAAGTTTAGTAAGAGAAGTCTGTCTGTCCCCGGTTGTATGCTGAGGGTGACTTGGTCCTCTTGTATGACCAAGCCAAAGAACCACTAGGGGAAGGCAAGTTTAAACCTATGTGGCACGGTCCTTATATCGTGCGACGTGTTATAGAAAAAGGAGCCTACGAGTTGGAATATTATGAAGGGAATAAACTGGTCGAGCCCAGAAATGGGCTCTACTTGAAAAGGTATTACGCTTGACCCCTAGGCTCAGGCGACACCCTTTGTATACCAATGTAAATTTGGTGTATATACATCTTTTTCCCCTTTTCTTTTTTGGCTTGCTTATCGAGTTTTCCCTTTTGGTTGGAAGATGTCAACGGAGTCTTCGGTCTACTTAGGATTCACAGATGGAGCCAGTCATCATACACGGAACTTGGCTTCCATCGCTTGGGTGATTTACTCGCCCGAGGGTCTGCTGGTGTTTTCAGGTGGCATATGCCTAGGGCCATCCACGAATAATGTGGTTGAATATAGAGTCATCATAGAAGTTTTGCGCGATGCCATATCACATGGTATTCACTCTCTAGAGGTTCACCTGGATTGTCAGTTAGTAGTATGTTAGTTGAACGACTGTTACAGTGTGTGTGATCCTATGTTACTCCGTCGATTTCTATGGGTACGTATTTTAGAACGACAATTTGATTTTATTACATATTTTCACATCCCCGGAAGTTGTAATCATGTATCCAATGCCTACGCTAATTATGTTTTATATTGGAATTTGTCACATTAATAAAGTACAAAAAAGCATTAAATCAATGTACACATTGTAAAATATGAGTAAATCCGAAGATCCCTTTTTATATATTTAAAAAAATATGGTGTTTATATTACAAAATTGAGGCTAAAACCCTCAAAATACACATACAACCGATATACATATCCCATGACATCTACACCTATGGCGTCGGATGCGTATCATGATAACAAACCACGACGTTTGTGAGATGCCGAAAGAGTCATACCCATGCTCTAGGTACACCAACAACCTGCCGCTACATGGCTTCAGGTAGATCCTCTACCTGAACCATAGGAGTCGTGTGTGTCAGACAAGACAGGTTGCCCTAGACGTTCTGTAGGACTCTCTCCACTTCTCCTCCCACTGCCTCATCTCCCTGGTGCTTCCGTCTATGTCGTAGGAATCCCTCTGGCCATTGTGGACCCACATCTGTAGTCACACAAGTATCTAGTTAATATTCAAACACCATCCAAAAATATTTTTGTTTCCTTAAATATAAAAATACAAAAAAAATGAAATATGTAAAAAAATTTACCTATGGCGTCGTAGGCAGCTCCTGGTGGAAGCGGCATATCTAGGTCCCCTCTGAAATCGATCCTCGCATAGGGATAATCATCCAGAGCATTGATTTGTCTCTGCCACTAGAAGAAAAAATTATCATTGTAGGGTGTCACCACCCTACCTCCCCCCTGCCGTCTCATGACCTCGATCCACCGCACCATGGATGGATCATGTGGTCTTATAGGAAGGATCTCCACTCTGGGTCCCAGACTTAAAACCCGCTCGAAAAAGAAGCTGTAAAGGATAGAGGCAAACCCGAAGTTTCACTTACCCCCCTACTTGCACTCTGTCAACTGACCTTTCATATTGGTCAGCAGTGAGGTACACCATTCATAGACAGTGGGCCTTGCACACTCCAATGCATAAAACATAAGTGGTCTCGATGCTTGATGCAACGAGGTCGATCCTATGATCCTGGGAAGCACGAGCACAATAATCTTCAGGCTGAGGTTACCTATAGCCCAGATGGGAATTTGACTTCCCACCATGGGAGTCCCTGCAACAAAGTGGGCCTCGATGTACTCCTCGACCTTCATCCCACTCCCTGCCCCCCGTGACTTGAGGTCCACAACCTCTCCTCAGCGTGAAAGTCCAGTCAAGAAGTAGATGTCCTCTATTTTGATCCTTAATGGTTGCCCATCAAGGATAAAGCTCTCGCTATCAGGATCCCAATAGCCCACGAGAATCTCCAACAGCCTCACTTGGTCCCTCATTCCTTTGAGAGCCCAAAACTTGTACAAACCACATCTTTTTAGAGCTGCTTGAGCCACCGGATCTCGATCCACTGCTGCATATACCTCCTCATTCTCTCGCTCTCTCCATTCCAACACCATCCTGCAAAAAACAAATCATTTTTGAGTTAGAAACCTTTTTTTTCCTTTTGCGTACATATACACGACTTTACTTGCTCATAGTTGTGAGTAGGGCTTGATATATGCCCCCTGTGGTTCACACAGGGGCGTATATCTAGTCATATAAGTGACCTATTTAGAGAAACCTGCGTATACCGAAAACTCCAAATTGCGCCCTCAAAAACTAACAAAGTAGAACCTAATTAAAAAATGTAAACCACTGAATTTGAAGAGGATGGGATGAAGAGTTACTTAATCTAGACGGTTCGTGATTCCGTCGCCTATCGCTCCCGCAATCGTTGTTTGAATCCTGGAGGTATTTTAGTCCAAATTGCACTATTTGGGTAAAAATGAAAATGATACAGTAATTTTGTATTTTATTACTATTTATAAGCTATTTTTACCCACTTGATATAGTTTTACACTATTGTTTCGCCTAACGGACTAATTCAAGAATGGTTTTAAGTTGGTTTTTGTAGTTTTGACTCAATTTTCTTGTGGATTTCAACGTCATAATTGGTCATTCGTCTCCTCTGGCAGGTATATTCATAACCTAGCATATAGGATAGGTATCTAATCCATCGTGCATTTTTGCATTATCCTATGACTACCATTTTTTACACCTTAGGTACGAACCCATTTATTGCGACACATAACCCCCCATCTGCTATTAAGAGCATCGTTAATAAATGGTAGAGACTTACCAAACATGGGTACCCTAGTTAGAACCTCTTTTGTCATTTGGTGGACATGCCAAGTTTTTTCCTTAGGATCGGGAGTCCATTATAAATTCAATACATGACTGTATGATGAGCCTCATTTCTCATTCATGCACATGCGGCCTTATTACCCACGGACTCCCAAAAATGAATCTCAGTTAAGATCTTTTCCGACTCGTCTAAAAACTAAAAAGATCGCCAAGTGATTTGTCCCTTTCACACTTGTTAAATTTGGACTTGAAAGGTCACGAATCTTAGTTAAGCTCTTTTCCGACCCGCTATCAAAAATAGAAAAGATTGCCAAGTGAACTTGTCTTTTTCACACTTGTAAATTGGATTTGAAAAGATGTCTATTTGGCACAAGTTTACCCCTTTTTCACACCAAGTAGACTAAAAGATATAAAAAAGGACATTTTTTGGCGTTAAGTTATGATTGCATCTCATGCCCTCGCTTGCAGTATTGAGCCTTTAGTCGGTTCTTGCTTTGCGTTACAAACTGTTGCCTAAGCAGTTTGCATCCTCAACCAAGAAAAGCCTTGTTTATATCCTTTGCAATTTGACACCCTATACCCTGGAGGGAACATCACCCCAAGTTTCCATCTCCCACATGCATTTCCTTGCATTAAGCATAGGTACATTCCACTGCTGGAACTAGTTTTTCTTACTTGCGACACTCGTTGCCTCTGTATCATAGCATTCATTTGTTATGAAAAAAAAAAGACGAGCGGGAAGGGAATACTGTATTGTAATTGGCAATAGTTGTGTCGCCTTTGAACATAGCACAAAGTTATTGAGTCCTTATGTCATCATAATTTTGGGTTTAGCATGGCCTTAGGAAGTTGATATCACTACAGAGTTTTCTCTACCGACTGGTTACTCTTCCAGTCCCTATAAAGAACGTTATTAATTCCTCCTGCATCTAATTGTCACGTCATTGAGTCCATGCTGCTGGAGTCCACCATATGTCTCATGCTCTTGTTCAAAGGAAGTCTATCAACCTGTGTCGGCCACTCCTCATAAATCTTGACTTTGCATGTCGGCCATACCCTCAGTTTGTCTCAGAATCACATGATACTTTGGTCTTATCATGCACCCTGGCCCTACTTTCATCATTGGTAGGTCACCTTGAACCCAACAATCGACACTTCATCATTGGTCGTTGACTGGGTGGTTTCCCTTTTGTTCGACGACAAGACATCTATTCACACTTTTGGATTCATGCAGTGTCTTGGATGCCATTAGCCTTATTGGTGGTTTCCTTGCCTTTGTCAACAATTTTTCATCATTGGCTACTATTCAGAGGGCCTTTTTCGTGTATCGCTTGCATTTGGCACACGTGAAAGACGCATAGGGTCATTGGTTCATGAACATGTTCTTCATCCGATCTCCACCAAATCATGAAGCTCATGCTTTCTTCCTCGTGCTGACTAATGAGAGATGCCTCAATGATCTCCTTTTAGCGGGTCTCTTTCCATCGACTTCAGCTCATTTATTCTATATATGGGACCTAGAGTTTTATGAGTACCTTGATCCTTGCAGTCATTAGTGGCAGGCTCTCTTGCCATTGAAATATGGGAATACATCAATGTCTCCTGATCAATGGATTTCTCAAGCATTCGACACTAGCTCCTTTATTCACCCTTGTAGAAATGTACTCGGTGTCTTGATACCTACTTTCATTATTGGTAGGTTGTCTCACGTTTGTTAACGATATACCTCAATGGCTGGTAATCAAATGATGTCTCATCATGTTCGACCTCAACTCATTTATTCACATGATGTAGACTTGCACCCTTGGAGGATAGTGTATAAGACTTGAAGACATCACTATGTGGCCATAGCTTTCCTAAGTTGTTGCTTCCCCTTCATTGGACCAATACCTATTTGACTTCAATGATCATGGGAGATCAGATTGTACTTCGTGGTATACAAATATCTTCAGATTGATTTTGAGATTGGTTTCACTGGGCCTTGTTTGTGACTATGACAACTTTTGTCATGTAACCTCGTTTATATTTTCCTATTCATGGCCATGCACACTTGTTTGGTATATTTTCCACATGGATCTGCATTATATTCTCAGCAACCATGTATGCAAAGTCAGTACCTAATGTAATGAGTAATTGAGTTCATCCATCTGGTTCTCTACCACTCCACTTCTGGGTTATTTATAATGTATTTTGGCCATCACAGATACTCCTCTGATATCACACATTAGGGGGCATCTGTTATAGCAAGATTTTCCTCACCATTGCTATCTTGCATAGAGGGCCTTTTTCCATTTCCCTATGCAGACTTATCATCCATTTTTGATGAATCCAGAGCTAAAAATATACATTTTTCCACATATATGCTCCCTATCAGTTATGCAAGATGCATATACGCTGGCTGCTCCACTACAGCTCGCGTACATCAGGATTTGTGCCAGAAAATACAAAATGAGGTTGGGTTTCCATGTCACGACAAAATATCTCTGATCCTTGGCCTTCCATATACTGGAAACATTCCGACTTGGCCCTTCAATTGCATTTTGAAGGCTATAAGAGCACAATTTCGAGCTATTGTAAAGAGGAGAAAGCATTCAACTTTGAGAGCAAAGTTACTTTGGAGAAATTACTTCATATTGAGTCTGCATCCCTTTGTCGCTCAAGTCTGAACATAGTGTTCAACCCCCAAGCTCTTTCCCTATTTTTGAGAGGACCTCATTGCCTCTTTCCTATGGGCTTGCCTTTGGTGGAGGATTGAAGTGGCAGAGACCCAATTGGAAGGAACTTGGTTTCTTGGTTTCAAACCGTGCCGACATAGAAGTCTGTAATGTTGTCACTTTTGCTGATCAATTACTAATAGAAATACTCCTTTCTCGTCTAATTGATATCTTGCAAATATATGATTATTATCCATGGGAGTGTTTGTAATGTTTATTAATGGATTATGCTATCTAATGTGCTAACCCCTTTTGTATCATCACTATGTACTTGCTCTACTTGTTTGTTAAGAACTTCTTGTAGGTATAAAACTTTGGGTCAAAGTTCTCAATGGTGGAACATCATCAAACGTTGGATCGAGGTAGGCCTCTTTATTATATTGCACATTAGTCTATATAGCATATGTTGGAATTGAGTTGATTTCTGTAGTCATACCTGTCTGTTGTGGTTTACCCTTGGCCATAGAGAGTTTTTCCCTTGTAACACCTGACCCACGAGGGTCTGCTAAACCAGGGTTACCAAAAGTCCTTCTCCAATCTGGGACTCTGAGACTTCCTTATTAACACTCCTCCGTTATCTCATATTCGCTACCTCAGATTCACTGAGAGATCACATACTTGATTTCTTACTTATTATGAGAGGCTCTTTGATATATATTTATACCCTTCCAAGTAAATTCTTTACTTGAATTGATCCGACCTTTAACTTCTTATTTGCAACAAATTTTCTTCTTTAATTAATTTTTGGGTTGACTTGTAGCTTCTTGTTGCAACCATTTGGGGTATTTTTGACCATACTTTGGGGATTCATCTTTAAGAGAGTGTAAATTATCAACCGTGAGGAACCACATGGCATACCACCTACCATTGGAAATGAAACGATGAGGACCATCCATCTATGGGAGTTTTTCATGTAGTTATAATGTCCTTCATACTATTTTTCTCCAATCAACTTCGGGCTTCATGACCTCACCTCTCCATACGTGAAGGGATTCTTGTAGATTCCTTCAAAGCATCTTCCTATGAGGGCCCTGCTTAAATATACACCATAAGCAGACCACTTTGGATACTTCTTCAAATACACCCATTACTTCTAGTTGACATCAATGACAACCAATTTTCCAACAACTATAAGAATAAATAGGGAGAGATGGGGTAACGAGAATGCCAACATTGTCTTCTTTTGTCTATCACTTGTCCATCGTAGCCCGTATGCCTTCAAATTTTTGAACCAATGCCTCTGGTATGATTTTCAAATTAACCAAAATTATCTTGAGAAAATTCTAATGAAGGTGAGCTTATCAAAGTTGTCTTGGTCATGGTGCTAGCCTCAACAATGGAAATAGAAGGTGGCTCTACTTCCTTGGTCTCTTGGAAAATTTATTGTAGCTTTTTCAAAGCTTCTTCCTTCTCTACCAAATCTTGATGTAGTTGAGCCATCATATGAGTGAGTTTGTGCTCCCACTAGTTATCCATCTGGATCACATTCTCTCCCAATTTCACAAGCGACACTTTGCTCTGGTTCTAATCTTCCATGACAATTGTGAGGGACTCTCGGCGTTCATCAAATCACTTCTCTAGAAATGACATCGATTTTGCAGAGGTCTCAAGTTTCTTTTTCGGGTCTACCATCCTCCGATCCAACATATGGACCTTCTCTTATTATCTTCTTGAATCTGCACATTGATGGCTTGCAGGTATTCCAACCTTTCTATATTCACTTTACCCATTTTGAGTTTGTGTTATCTTCAAACTTATAGCAGTTACATCATGGTAAAGGATTCAATTGCCCAGATACCTTATGATCCGTAAATGAGAGACTTATAACCCACTCTATTCACTAACATGCATCCTCTATATAATTAACTTATAATATATATTTCTTTGTATTATGCAGAGATATCTATCCTTTGAATGGATACAAGGCCTTTGTTCTTAGCGTAGCCTACACACAACAACGGAAACTAACAATGTTAATAATAAACATGATTTTGAGTGCAAAATTCCCTATTTTTATAACTAGGTAAGCACACGAGGATTGGTTGTGCTTCTTTGCTTCAAGGCTTGCGTTATTTCATGCTTGCAATGCTCCATTCTCAAGAGACAATTGAATGACATGCCCTTTGAATCCATTTGTGAAAGAACAAAAGTTCAAATCTAATTCCTTGCATGTGTAATGTGTGGAAACATATAACTCCTTATTACTTGGTCTTATAATTGTAGGTGTTAAAACCCCATCAACCTACTTATGCACAAATTTAACTCTAACAATAACTTATCATCAACAATCCAACAACAAAGTAGGAAATTACTTTAGCCTTAAATACAAACCAACAATAAGGACAGTGCGTCGTTCGAAAAATGAGGATGAACAATATTTGATCCAGATGGATGTCAGTGGCCTCCCACCTATTCCAACTGGCTCATTTTGGCAGTTTTCTAGTTTGGCAGTTTTTTTCTAGTTTTCGGGTCCCCGACTTCTGGGGCCTGTTTTGAGGCCCTAAACAACGTTTTTAGGGCTCGCCACAGTCAAACTATAGATGGAGTTAGTGTCTGACAACAACATGTGTAGTACTTAGATAGACCTTAACGATGGGCTATTGTGCGCCTAAAACAGAGATCGTTTGCAAAAGTTACGACCTCGAGAAGTTGATGTATAACTTACCCCAATGGGGCACACATGGCTTTTGGCGCTTCATCTCCTAGGGTTAGGTTTTTGGATGTATATGGTTTTGGAATTACTATTTATTGTTAAAAGGATTGGAGATCCTCATTGTAACCATATTCATGCGAATGAGCACATCCATCAGATCTCTTCTCAGAGATAAGCCGCCGCCATTCTAGCAAGCTTGTTTTTAGTCTGCATTTTACAGTTTCAACATATTCCCTTATTGAATAGAAGTTAGTTTTAATGTATCTTTGTTATTGTTCCTTATGATTTTGTGTTAATAATAATAATAAT